>JANEYF010004172.1:145000-195453 GCA_029963845.1 Rhamnusium bicolor
ACCCCCTTTCAGTTGGCCAATTTTGTTCATCCCCGAATTTTTCATTGTCTTTGACCTTTAGAACAAGTGTACCAAATTTGAAAGCTTTATCTCAAAAACTGTGGCTGCTATCGCGATACTAGAGACATGCGGACAGATTTTTTTTTCATAAAGTTATGTTTCTTCATTATAATTCGTCGAGATTCGTCCAGAAATGCAATACAATTTTTTTAATTTTTTTCCCGAAATTGTACTTTTTTTCTTCTTTCATTCATTATCTCTTCTGGTTGTATCACATTCACCAAATTTAATGTGCCACCTAAAATGTTGCTGACAATTTTAACTGCCAAATTTGGAAAGTCTCCCATTAATATTTTTTGAGTTATTGCAGATACACACACACACACACACACACATCTACACACACATCCACACACACTCACACATCCATACACACATCCACACACACATCCACACATACATCCACACACATCCACACACACTCACACATCCACATACACGCACCGATAGACATCATTCGGAAAATAGTTAGAATGGATTCAGAAGGGTTCAAAACGTATATATCAATCAAAGTCTCGAGGTCGAAAAAAAATCACGATTACTATACTTCCTTATATTAGGTTTAAGAAAGTAAAATCAGTGATAAAAAACAAAGTAAAGTATTTTATTTTATCATTATGATTAATTATCACAAAGTAACTGCTTCCACCATTCAATAAAGATATGATTTGATTATAATTCTTACACATGTTTGTAATACTATTGCTGTAAACAATATTTCATGCTATGTACTATAAATCATAAGCTTACAACTACACCGCTTAATTAATTGAACTCTAATTGTAATTATAGATTTATATGCATTAGTATTATGTTTTAGATCTTAATTATTATGTTTTGATTAAAGCAAGCAAGGGAACAAGTGTATGATAAACTCATATGATTAGGAGTCAGCAGAGCGTGCTTGTAAACCTCTAAATCACTCCAGTTCCGTAATTAAATCCTTTCGCCCATTCATAATAATATAAATTAAAAGATCAAAGATTTTACCATTCTCGACGTGTATAAATGCACACTCCTCTCTTCTAAATGGCTCTCTTCAGTCGGAATCGTTTCAGTTGATATAAAGCCCAATGCATCAGAGTAAGTCAAGGTTTGCTTCATTTCATTTATTTATGAATATCATGAAGCGTACCAGCCAATATTTCTATCTCGTATTTTCAGCCATTACCCCAAACCTGCAAAATGGAATATTTAAACGTGGTTTCTGAGGATTTTAAAATTTCAGATCCTCTTTGCCCTACAATTTCTATATCTGCCGAGGGTAAGTGAAAGAACGATCGAGTTTGAGTATGAAACCACCCCTGGGATGTCTAACCTACTTATCTGTGCTCACCCTTAACACACACGGTTGTACTTAGATAAAACATCTCAAATACACAATCTTAAGAGTAACGTATTTTACTGGAATATCTATCAAATATTTTTCACGTAGCGAAAAGAATCTTAATGTTGTTATCTGATTCTGTATACTGTTAAGGGGAAAATGAGATGTCTTTCTTGCTAATAATTTTTGTCATTTTAAGAATTCTGTGAAACTACTTTCAACAAACAGTAAATTTTTAGAAAATATTGTTTTATATCTATATACAGGGTGTCTGAAAGGTTTACACAGAAAAGCTACCACATATTCCAGAGAATAAAATGATATCATTGAACTCAATTTACTTCTGTCGAAAAGTGTTTCGTAACTCATCACCCGCCATAACTTAGCAATGAGTAAAAAATAGATCTTTTTTTTGAAATTTATACTATGTATGGCGTGAAAATAGCCGTCCCATTAGTGGAAGTTTGGCGGGTTACCGTAGATAAAGTCAAAGCCATGTTGAAGACATGTTTATATTTGCAAACATTAAATTACACTGGCCAACACAATTTTTGTAGCCTAATTCAAACTACTGTTTTTATGCCAATGCCTCCATATTGACTGAAAAAAATATCCAACAAGTCTTAATACTTACCATTTTTGTGTGAACACAATAGACCCTATTATATTAACAGGTTAGAAGTTTCATGACGAGTCGGCAATTTTAGAAGAGCAAGTTAAAGTAAGGTTGGACATTTTCAGTATCAGTCGTGTTTTGACAACCCAAATACCCAATTGTGTCTATTAGAAAGTGTTTTCGTTAATCTACATAACTCTGTTGCGACAAAAATGTCAAATCAAAAGCGCTGAAGTTGCAAAACCTCACCTGACAAATTTTGTCATATTTGTAAAGAATTCTATGTGGAGTCACAGCCCAGGCCATTGTCTGAAAATGTGAAAAAAAGTATATTTTCTATATTTTGAAGTTTTAGTCGGAGATCAAGACAAGCAATGGGCTCCCCACGTTTATTATATAAATTTTAGCGTGTCACAGTGGATGAAAAGGAAAAGAAAAAGCATGCCTTTTGCGGTTCTAATGGTATGGCGAGAATCCACCGATCATTTCGATAATTACTATTTTTGCGTAACAAGAACTGAGGGATATGCCAAAAAAGAATAACGAAAAATCAAATATCCAAATTTCCCATCAGCCCTAAGACCTGTTCCTCATAATGCATGAGACTTACCAATGCCAACTACGCCTTTAGATTGGCAAAATTATGTTCTAGGAGGTATTTTGTAACGACTCTTTAGACAGATCAGACTAGTGTGCGGACTCTTTGTATATCCCAGAAAGTTTTAGTGACCCTCAGTTAATTGCTCAAAATTAATTGAATAATTTCTTACGTAACTTGAGGTTGTCAAAACTATAAGCAGTACTTCTTGATTCCCGAGTTATGGGGTGGAAGTTACTGGCTAAAGAAACAAAGATTACGACTTTTAGAAAAAGAAATGCAACATTTTCCACATATTTTAATATGGAAAATTCACTATGCGTGTGTATTGATATTGATGGTTTAATGCAGAAATTTAATATCGAGCAATCCCCTTTAGAGGGACGCTTATTCATAGATTCCTCCAAATACAGTTTAAAAGCTGTACTACTACATAATGGCAATTTAAAACCAAAAAGAAATACATTTTCCGCATTTTATAATATGGAAAATTCGCAATGCCCGTGTATTGATATTAATGGTTTACTGCAGGAATTTGATATTTAGCATTCCCCTTCTAAATGACTCTTAATCATATATTCCTCCAAATACAGTTTATAATCTGTATTATCACATAATGGAAATTTAAAACTATCTATACCAATTGTCCATTCAGTAACAATGAAAGAGGATTATGACAGTATGAGCACCATTTTAAATAAAATTAATTGCAACAAATACAAATGGCAAATATGGATTTAAAAGTAATAGCCATTTTAGTAGGGCTTTAAGGAGGCTTTACAAAGTATTGCTGTTTTCTTTGTTTGTGTGACAGTCTTGCAGTAAAAGAACATTATGTGAAAAGACATTGGTCGGAAAGGAAAGAATTTGAACCAGGAACTAGTAATGTTAATATATGCCCCTTGTAGCCCCTAAAAATGCTTTTTTGTTACCTCTTCATATTAAACTTGGGCTAATGAAAAATTTTGGGAATGCTATGAATAAAAAGGGTGAAGGATTTAAACACTTAAGAGAACTTTTCCCCAATTAAGCGACGCCAAACTTAAATAAGGTATTTTTATTGGTCCCCAAATTAGAGATGCAGATTCTAAAGAAACACTCAACAGACAGGAACTCAGAGCTTAGAACTCATTTGTAAGCGTATTCGGGGGATTTTTAGGGTACAAGAAGGATGAGCAATAAAAGCAACCAGTAAGCGAACCTTTAGATTCGTTCCAAACGCTTGGTTGTCGTATGTTTACAAATTCATTTTCTACATTCTCGTTTAAATTTTTTTCCTGAAAATTTGGATGCGGTAAGCGACGAGCAAGGAAAAAGATATCATCAAGATATAGGACAATAGAAATTTGTTATCAAGGACAGAGGGATCCAGCCATGATGGGTGATTACTGTTTTTAAAGCAAGAGATTTGACCCCCATAAAAGCAAATATCTGATGTGGCCAGAACATAACTTTCTTATACCAGTAGCAGAGACTATAGTCTCTGCCAGTAGTATATATCATTCTATTTAATTCTTCACTTACCTCAATTAAATTTTAATAGCGTACCTTGAAATGTTTCATCAAAATTTTTAAATAATTAATTATCAGCGTCATTCGATACTCTGTCAATAATAATTCATGTCATATATTTTAATAATTTCTTCTTATTGATATAGACATTATTGTAACTAAATTAGACATTTCAACTGTCAAACTGTTAAATTTATCCTAACTCTTTTTTTGTGAGATCGAATATATAAAAAATTTAAGTTTATATCAGCTTTATTTAAGTAATTGGAAAATATATTTTATTGGCTTGATATAGTAGACATGATTTATAATCTTTCATCAAGAATATATATTTTTTTAAAGGCAAATACAAAAAAGTTTGTGTCCCGTGGACCTCCTTTCAGCTGGCCAATTTTGCTCAACATCGAATTTATCATTGTCTTTTTCCTTTCCAACATGTGTACCAAATTTGAAAGCTTTATCTCAAAAACTGTGGCTGCTATAGCGATACTACCGACATGCAGACATACCTTTTATGTTTTTTCATTATAATTCGTCGAAATTCCTCCAGAAATGCCATAACAATTTTTAATTGTTTTTTCGAAATTGTACCTTTTTTTCCTTTCATTCATTGCATCTCTTCTGGTGGTACCACATTCACCAAATTAAATGTGTCACCTAAAATGTTGTTGACAATCCTAACTGTCAAATTTGGGAAGTCTCCCATTAGCACGCACCGACAAACATCATTCGGAAAATAGTCAGATACATGTTACAAAAAATATATTTTTTTTTGTCCACCAGTGTTATCAATTAATATTTATAAAAAGTATTTGACACAATCATTTCAAAAACAACATAAGTCACACTTTTTCTGAAAATTAGATTATGTAGGATTTGTTATGTAGAGAGCTAGGTACGCATTCCCTGTAAATATTACATTAGTCCTATATTACCAAGTACGAGAAACTTGTCATTCTATGCTGAAGTCACTGTAAAAATAACTTTAGTCAATGACTTAGTTTCTGCAGTCATTTCCAAAGGACACGTCTTTCTAATGATCTTACAGCTCTTGAACCTGTATGTGAACTAACATTTCAATTTGTTGTAATGTCTCACGGTGGTAAATTTGTACATCATAATGTCATCAAGTGAATTAAAAAATGATCATGAGCTGAAAAAGAGAAGAATATGTATCCTTCGAATTAAAAGATAAATATTATTAGAAACTAAGGTTAAAGTCAGTGAAAACATTAACTAAAGAGGAAGAAAGTATGCGAAAGAAACATTGGCCAAAACTAGAAGTAAGTAATTTACGATTTATGATTTATATTCAATATTTTCGTAGAACACTCTTAAATATCTAACAATCTTCTTGATTATAGTGTAAGAACTTGTCTGTATCATTAACTTTTATGAAAAACTTATCAAGAAATAAAACAGAAAACATAATCTTGTTTACATGCCAGATGAATACTGAACACTTGCATTTGTTCTCAATGGAAAATAGTTGACCATAACCTCACAAAGAATGCTTATATTTTATGCCTTTTTATGATATGACATGGATTTTCATTATTTTGACTATTATATTACAGATTTTTATAAAAACCAAGATGGCGTTGAAAAACGAAAGATAATTTAGGAAGTTCCTCATAGAGTGCCTTGAAATTTAAATTTTTAGACAGACCATAAACAATAAAAAGGAGAAAGAATTCAAATCAACTAGAAATGTGTACTTTCTTAATAAGAAGAATATAACAATAAATTAGGAAAACATAGAAATACAATTTTCAGTTAATCGAAAGTTATATATGAAACAGTAATTCTACAAAATTTAAAAGAACCTAACACTAAAACAAATGTTTTATAAAAACTATTCAAATTGTTTTCCACCATTATTTACGCACAGACGGTATCTCTCCGTTATTTTGGATTTCGATTGAATCAATCAGGTGCAATGGTCTAACTCGTCAAACGCTTCGTCCACTGAGTCACACAACTTTTAGACATTGCTATGCCTTTTTTTGTAGATAATATCATTCAGAAAGACCTACAAAAAATATACACAACCTAAGGTCTGGTGACCATGCTGACCTGGAAACGTGTCTTTACTTGCATCGAATTATGCGCTGGTGCCCCATCTTGCTGAAAAAAAAAAATGTTTTGCAAATTTTCATGAGGAATGTCGTTCATTAATTGGGAAATTTGAACTTCAAGTATTTTTATATAGCGCACCGCATTCAGATTGCTCTCAAAAATTTGATAGAATAATTTTCCTCCCAATATAAAACAAAACACATTGACCAAAATGACCTTGTGTTGGATGCTGGATGAAAATGCCAACACTACTAATATGGGATTCATCGGTCCATATTGCCGATCGTCCAAAAATTGGATTATCACGACACACATTCAGATATCATTCACAAAAATTTAATCTTCTTTCAACGTCGGCAGGATGTGGATGTGTATGATTTTTATTTTATAAGGATGGAATTTATTTATTTATTTTAAATCATTTGAGCTTTCAAACACCGAGTTCATCCTGTATTTCTCTTAACGAAGTTCTGCTTGACGAGATCTATAATATTTCTAGTAGCGCCATCATCATCATTCTCGTACATCATTGCTCTAACATTTTCAAATGCTCCAAAGTTTTGCAAATTATTTGTGAGCCTCTTAAAAATTGCCTTGGTCGATTCGATAATAATAATCAGTTTTTAATTAATGATTTTTATAGTGTTACTTAACTATTACTTAACCTATGCTTATAATATTACTTAATTATTATTTATTATGCAACAAATGAACTTATTATCTAAAATAGCATTACTTACCTGTTCTGCAGGTACAGGTTCTACAGATCAAGCAGCTCAGCTGCTTGATCTGTATTTTCTCTGCATTCTATAAATGTAGCTAGCATATTATACCATTCAGTAATCACAAATGTTAGCATCTTTGTCAGTCAAACTAACACATCACTACGTATACAACTTAAACTTGCATAGCGACAGTACTGCAATTTGTTTTTACACGCCACCTTGGTTTTTATAAAAATCCCTTATATAATTTTTAATAAAATATAAGCATTTTTTTGAATTCATGACTAGAGTTAGCAAGTTGTGCGGCTATTCAGTGGTGCAACAGCAGGTAGATAAATATCTGATGAGGCGATGACCGGCTGGCGGACAAATCGAAGCAAGTCACGAGACTAGTCCATTGTTGTGTGGCATAGTGATTACAGGTTAATTTATTCCTCTCCGTTGTATTTTATGTTGTTGTATTGTTGATAATTTTATTTGTTGTTTTATTGTTGATATTAATTTAATAATAAAATATATCAGACGTGCGCAAGTGTAAAAAACAGCCATACACTGACAAAGTGAATAAATTTATCAGTGGATTCCCGGATTTATTCTATAATATCAGTGGATCTCTGGATTTATTCTATAATGGTGCTACAACAATTTGTAAGGTGTGTGAGACAGATCTGATGTGCTGGGATAAATCTGATTATAGACGTCAAGTGAATACTGTGCAGCATAAAACAAAAAAAATTGCGTGCCTTCGAAAACACAGTTTATGTTCGATTTACTATTAATGCTGTTTGCCTGTGATGTTCCGCTGCACATACTCGATAAACAATCACTTCGGGAGTTCTGGAATAAATACAATCCCCAAGTGACGATACAAAATCACGTAACGTTGCGTAACTATGTACCAACTGTACGCGAGGATATTGTAAATAAGATCAATTGTATACTAAAAAATACACGGCTGTGGTTATGTGTTGACGAGACGACAGTTTGTAAAAAAAATTCTATTTTAAATGTTATACTCGATGTTATAGTACGTGTAGTGGACCCTCTTAAACCGACATTTCCACTGTTACTAGCTAGGAAAAGATTAACTGAGTGTACTGGCGTTAGAAAAATTTGATCTGTAAACAAGTAGTGTTGATGTTTGTGACTGATGGTGCCGCGACAATGCGTTTGGTAGGCCTTTCTCTTCAAAAACACAGTTGTAGGTTGTGCATGTTACGTGTAAAGTGCATGCTTTACATCTTGTGGCAGAAACTATTCGACAAGGTTTTCCAGAGTTAGATGCATTAATAGCAAATACAAAAAAAGTGTTCCTTAAATCTCCTAAACGTCTTCGCGCATTTCACAGCAAGTGTCCCGATATTCCCGAACCACCATAGCCGATTCTTACATGTTGGGGAACATGGTTGAAGACAGATTTTTATTATGCTGAATATTTACAACAAATAAAAACTGTGATAATACAATTCAGTCCTGACGAGACTGCAGTTATTAAGGAGAGCCAAAAAAAATTCGAAGATATTCTAGTTGAAACAGCTCTAAAAACTATGCACAAGAACTATAAAAGACTACATGACACCATACAAAACTTACAAAACAATGCGTTGTCGTTAGCGGAGTCACTGCAAATAGTGTACGAAGTAAATCGACTGCTATACGATATAGATGACGCAAAAATTAGCCCGTTAGAAAAAGTTCGCACATGTGTTAAAACAAAACACGGGTTTTACCAGATTAAGACAAATTTGAGGTGGTACTGCTGATGGTGCAACTCCAGATCCGTTAAGTGTATTCAAAAACTATTTTAAATATGCCATCTATAGATGTTGAACGTTTGTTTTCAAAATATAAGCATATTTTTTCACCCCAGTGAAAATCACTCACGGAGACAACCATAGAAACATACCTAATGCTACAAAGTTTTTACAGATCTTCTCCAGTTTGTGATAACCAAGCCAGGTCATTAAGCTAGTTAAGAGGGTAAGTATTGTTATTAACTGTAACAGTTTATTACTTTTGATGCTAGTTACTTTCTGCCAACTCTATTCATGACTTAATGCGTTCCATTGAAAATAAATACAAGAGTGTTTTGTAGAGAAAAAACAAGGAGGATGTGTTTATTTTTCTCTCTGCTCTAGGAAAAATGTTGCTCTAAAAAAATGTTTACCGCATCGAAAAATCTCCACTATTAAGAAAGCTGCGCCAGTTGAAAACAAAAAAAAAGTGTTAAAAATCAATTCTGACAACGCAAGATTGAGAATAGATATCGAAATGGGATCTTCACCATTGGAATTCTCTCAAAAAACGAGGTAAGGATGTGCAAGTCATTTCGTTTTATCTGTTTCAGAAATAGACAAAATCCTCTGATTGCAAGCAATTTGGGATACACTGTACATTTAAACATGTCGTATATCTTTTAAGATTAGCTAGTGGTGAGCCCTCGAATTTGAAACACCCTGTACTATGATATTTGGCATTTCACTTCGGTAGTGCCCGAATATAATCTATAATTAGTTTATCTACAAATAAAACAGTGTAATAATAAAAACAAAAGACGGCATACACAGTATTAATAAAGTTTTAACGGAACGAGAAAATTATACAAAACGACATTGAGGTTAGTTATTTTATAATTCGATGCAAATTTCATAGGCCACAATAGCAATTCGGGTAGGAAAAAGTCCCCTGACAGCAATGCAGCTCCTGATTTATTGCTACCGGCTAATTAAAAATATCGTCTTCCCAACATGAATTGGCACTATGTTTCACAAAAGCTGGCAAAGGAACGGGGCCCGATTACCATAGGACTGACCGGCGTATGCAGATTACAGAATAGAACGGCTGTTTAATTTTCCGGAAGGATCCCACAAGCTTTTTTATACCAACTTAAACCCTCGATGTCTGTCAAAATTATACTCTCAAGTTCCATATTGTGTCGAAGCGGGGAGAAAGGGCAGCTTTAATATGAAGATTGCTTGAATTGATGGGCTCTGAGCGCAGCTCTTGGAGATGAAATCATTTGCAAATGAACATCGCTTCCGTCTGGCAATCATTAGGGGCATATTCAGCAGGAATAATTTCAGGAATTATTTCTGTACAGAACTAAACTGAACCGTACAGCCAAGATGTGTAAATGCATAATTGATTCGAAGCCTCTTCATATTAATCAACTGATGAATTAGTTCTCAGATGAATGCTGAGCTCCCTCATTTATTCAAAGTTTCGAGCATCATTTTCTCATTCATTTTATCTGTACATATCGTTCTAGACCGATTAGTTAATCAGCATGCATGAAAAATTGAATCTTTGGTAAGTTTGTTGATAATTTTAATTTACATTTAGCCTCAACTATTCTAATGAACAAATATTTTGCTCTAGATATAAAAATGAAACTATTAATTATTAAGTAACGGGAATAACTTTTACAGTAAAGGGAGACATCTTCTGGTTAGCTTTAATTTTTTTTGCGGTTCCAGTGGCGTACGTATGGATACTGAGGGTCAACTTTTGTTAAGAAAACATCGAACTCCCCAGATATTTGCATTTTTTTTATAATATCCAATATATTCTACACAAAAATCACCTTATGTTTTTTGTTCTTCGACAAGCTACTTTTGATAAAAAATGTGAACACAAAACACCAAATCAACATATTCTTCACTCCACGCGCGTTTTGCCAACCCAGTTGACATCATCTGGAGATGATTAAAACTAACCTTATGTTAACAATGTATCCTATTTATACCTAAATTATTATCACGGTTCGGAGAATCATGACTCACTAACCAATATAGCGGACTCTGTCACCATTCATACTATTTTTACATTTTGTAATTTCCAAGCTTTCAAATATAATCAGCTATCTAGTATATGTTGCATTCCTAATTAATATTAAATTGATACTGTCTGTTTTATGTTTTTTCAAAAGCAAGTTGGGAAACATAAAATTTATCTGTTCTACCATATTTGAGATAAGCTCCTTGAATTTAGTTTGTATTGATCGTCTAGTGTCCAATATACTCCTTACAGCTAATTTCGTAAATCTCCGACTTTTCGTTTGTTACAATTTTGTCATTTGGATTGCCTAAAGTTGTTGTAATTTATTTCCTGATGAGTGAACCACTGCCATACCAATATCTTTAAAAATCTTATCAATCTTACGAATACCATAGGAATCGATACAAATTTCAGATTTTCTCTTTCAATTTGAAAGGTCGAAGAAGTTCGAAGAGTCTCTTTAAATTTACGTTTCCTAATTATTTTAACAACTAAGCTATGGAGTTACTCTTAGCTATGGAATGAGGGACCCTCCTCCACCCCTGGTGCATCTCCAACATCAGGCCTCATTCGAAAAATACAAAAGATTAAAATATATATTAAAAAATAGGGAAAAATTGTACAAGAAAAATGACCGGATCTAGAGGACCGGTCGATAAAGAATTTGGCTGAGACCACCCAGAGTGGGGGTTGGTATAGTATTGTGGTCCTAAGATAGGACAACAGAGGAAGCACCTACCTTGCGGCTTATCCTCCCCTGGTTTTGGAAATAATCATCGATGTGAAAATGCCAATTAATAGAAAATATAAGGACTTGCGACCCCAATGAGGGCCGCGCGTGGAACAACTATAACTAACTAACTTAGAATAACTTTAAGAGATTAATTAACTAAATGTAGTGATAGGAAATTTGATATAAAAAAAGGAATCACAGATCCCTTATATTCGTTAATGTGTAGGACTCGTCTCGTAAAAAAAGGAATCACGAAGATTCCTGAATGTGAGATGTATATAATAGTTGGATTGATAGACGATATAAAAAAAGGAATCGCGAAGATTCCAGATAATATAGGAGATGAAATATGATTGATGTAAATCAGAATATACGTAGCATTCCATGTATTTTAAGATAAAATAGGTAAGAGATAGAATAGAACAGTAAGAGTAAAGATAGAATAGGGTATCTTATTCTGTCAGACGATTACACAAGTCGCTCGAGTAAGTCAGCGATCAAATGGAAAAATGATTGAAAATTGCCCACCTGGAAGTTGGTTCCAGGCGGGAGTCTATTTAGGATTGCCAATCTAATGTCTGCAAATTTAGGACAGACAAAGACCCGGTGCACTGAATCATCCGTGACGTCGCAAATGTCACAGTTAGAATTTAAATAAATAGGCAGGAAAATTTCCGTGGCCAGATAGGACTTGCACGAGTTTAGGACTAGGAATCGCGTCCTGTTCCAGCCAATTAGAGATATTCGTAATCAATGCATTTTCTTTTTCACACCTCTCCTTATTGAGGGTGAGGGTAAATAGCCGATGAACTAGAAAATTAAAACTCATTTTGTGTTGAGCACAATAATGGTGAAAGTCCTTAGAGATACATTTTAAAGTACTGGTATCTCTGGTATATCCCTAAGGATTCTCACCATGATGCTTAATATAAAATGGTTAGTTTCCTAGTTCATCGCCTATTAACTTTCACCTTCAATAAGGATAGGTTTAAAACATAAAAACACGCAAACAGAAAAATACGCAAATAAAAATTGTTACCATCGAATCATATATTCCGATATCTGTCTGCTGGTTTTTGAGTTATGAATGCTGCAATCATGTTTTTTATTTTCTAAAAAGCACTTGGTTGCTTTACATTAACATACATTATAAATATTAAATGATCTAAAGCAATTTTTTAAATTTTCAGTGCTTTGCCAGATCTCAAATCCCATAAAAACTTGTTAATTGTTTAAAATTTTTGTTTCACTAAATTATAAAAATTTGTCAGAGCTTAAAGAATTTTCGAACAATCAGGGCACAGTTGACAGTTTTTATGAAAATGTTTTCTTTATGAAGTCGTATGACAATATATTTTTTAATGGTTTTAATTATAAATCAGATTCAGAACTGTGAATTGAGATTCTTATACAAGGCATGCATGACGGTTAAGTAGGTGTATTATGGCTAACATAGATATATAAATCCAAACGCATAAATTATACAGCAGTATGTATCATTGTCAGATTTTGTTTTGTGTATCAGTAAAATATTTAATTAGCTCATTCTGTGTACTTTATTTATATGATTTTAAATTAGTATTGTTCTGCAGTGACAGTGATCTGAGAATTCTTATTATAATATACACATTAATTTGTATTATTCGGTGATAAGATCTACATATTCTTTGTGGCCTTAAATAATTACTTTATTTATTTATTATCTCTTAATGCTATTACATTAACTACTATAGAGAAAATATTAGATAATTCTAAAATTATCTATATGGTATATAATTAAATAAAAATAGTATTTGCAAAAAACCACTGTGCATATAATATGTAAATTAATTAAAGAATGAACTTAAATCTGGATGTCAGTGGTTTCTTAATTAATACACTGGAAGAAAATTTATAGGCTCCACGCGTAGATCTTGAGGTGGCTAGACGTATTGTCGCTGTTGTACTGATGATCTAATGTCGAACCGGAAGTGGATTTTTAAAAAAATATCTGTGACGGCTGCGTCTTCATCAGGTATTCAACATAACATTGTGTTAACCTCTCTTAAATAAATGATATCAAAAACGAAAATAATGGTCTATAACAAGCAGATTTAGCAGATCAAAATACAGGCAAATCTGATGACTATGTATATTATTTTATTAATAATATAAAATGATAAATAAAAAAAACAAAATCGTATTTCGTACACGAATAATTTAAATAGAGACAACAGATTTCTTGTAACTTTTAATACCAAAATCACATTTTATTTAAATAACCTTATAAGTAAAGACCGCACCTTGGGTAGTCATTCCAGTTACGGACTTACGTACACCACATATAACTAATAAAATGAGAATAAATATTGTGAAATGCAATGGTGCACGATTTTTTAGAAATTAATTAATAAACTTCTTTCATGTTATTACTTCCTCAAAGTGAGGAAGTTATGTATTCGTGAACAAATTTTTGAAAATTTGTATTGCATTTCTGGACGAATCTCGACGAATTATGCCGACACACAAAATTTCAGACAGAAAATAATTTCTGTCTGTGATAAAGCTTTCAAATTTGGTACACACATTCTAGAGGTCAAGGAAGAGATTGAGTTCGTTGACGAGCAATATTAGTGACATTCCACTAATACGACTTTTTGAAACGTCAAAATGTGGCTTTTTTGAAACGTCAAAAAATGTGACTTTTTTCAAACGTCAAAGTGACTTTTTTGAAACGTCAAAAATGTGACATTTTTGAAATGTCAAAAATTACTTTTATTATAAACTCTACCACATGTCGAGTTTTACTACGGTGAGGAAGTTCTGATCAGCAAGTAATTGGCAGCGGTTTTTTATTGTATATTGATAATTCCTTCCAACAACACATTTATGTACACGCGTTATTAATTGAAACAGTGAAGAAACAAAAAACTATATTTTAAATGTGGGTGCCGTCATGTTACAAATATATGCTGTATTGTCATCTTTTAAAATATAGTACTCAATTATTGAAAAATTCTAAAAATTAATCGTCCTTAATTAAATTCATAATATGTATTACCTATAACTAAATAACAAAGCACTAAATTAAATGTACGTTATATACGATCGTAAAAGGTCTGTCATAAATTAAAAACGCCTATAAAATGTGGCAGTTTCAATAAACAAACAAGCATACGTACATGTAAGACAGAACCCCACCACCCATATACATCGGATCCAACTATTCCCGAAAATTTGGCCTATATGCACGGATATTTTTCACGAATTCCCTCAGCCAGTGCCAACAAACATCTCAATTTTGTTTAGTTGACGCAATGAATGTTGTGTAAAATCTACGCCAATTTATTTTCCAATTATCAGGAACCACTAAGGACCACGTGAAGCGAAAATTTCAAACAGTTTTGAATAATAATCCAGGATTTAATACCGTGTCATATAGTGGACTTTTCTGATGCTAATGTGAACGTGGTTTTTTTGAGAAACTTTGAGTATTTTAAATATTTTTCAGTTACCTCTGTAGATGTGGTACGGTCGTTTTCAGACCACAAATGGATTTTTAATGACAAGCGCCGAAATCTAACTAAATCATTAAGAATAATTATTAATAATGTACTTTTATTCCAGAGCCACAATTGTTATAATGCAACAGTGTTTGTTGCTAAATGTTCAGCGTTCAACATTACCCGTCAAAAATATAAGGTAAGATATTGTCTATTTTGTATTGTATATATTTTTCGCACACGAACTAATTTCGCCCTTGATATTCGCGAAATGACTACCTGAGATGCAGTACCTAGTTATTAACTTTAATTGGTTATAGAGGGCGAATGTAAACTGATGCGGCAATATAACAAAGGCGTATGTGCAATTGTCGGCATGCAAAAGTTGGAATACTTAATCTAGAAGAGCCACATACTAAGTTTTAAAAAACCTTTTCGTATTTCGTAAGGAAAATATGAGAACTAAAAAATATTCAAACTTTATCGCCCAAACGGTTAATTTTTCGAATGATGGTTATATAGAAAACTAACTTTATCGCCCAAACGGTTAATTTTTCGAATGATGCTTATATAGAATACTAACATTATTATTCACATTCCCATTGAATCTTTTCATGAAGAAACTTTGATTCACACGGTATACAATATATGAATTCTCAGAAATTAATACAATTATTATGGCAATGGTCTAATAGTGAAATTGAAGAAAAAGGATGCCAACCGCATTGGGTATAATAGGAGCAATCTACTGACGGGAATTAAAACATTGCACAATGGCACAAAACAAGAACAAAAGAGCATCAGAGGGAAAATAAGTCGACAAATATACATGCAGACTTTTACCTCTTGGTCGATATTCGAGTGCAGTATATGCGGATTTCAACACATTTTATCTGGTGTAAAAACGGGTTATTAACTAAAATTCTGAATAGGATTACATCTTCATAAATTTTCTTCAAAACGGGTTTTTTATAATTTTCAGAACGGTACTTTCAGTTTTTCTTTTTCTTTCTTACTGTGCAAGAGAAATAAAAATTAAGAGAAAGCCACAAATAACATTCAGAAAATATAAAGAGAGCGCGGATTCAAAAATAAAATAAAGCAAGAACTAGCTAATATACCTCAAAAAATAACAATGCAACTACGAACATGTGTTTTGGAGTTATTGCTTCTCGTCAGCGCAATGTAGCTAAAGAATTGTATCTAGAATGGGATAGATCAGGAGCAAAAACTAACACAAGGCTGGAAAGTATAGTGCACTGTACTCAGTTGGTGCCTTCATGTTCCCATTGTTCATATTTGGGGCTTCGATGAGCGCAATCGGCACATGAAGCTCTATTCTCAATTGGTGATTTCATAAGTACTGTAGCATGGTGCCATTGAGTGCTGTGTATTGTACTTTCCAGCTCTTGTGTTAGTTTTTGTTTATGATATATACCATCCTAGATCCAATTCCTTAACTACGCTGCACTGACGAAGAGCAGTAACTTCTAAACACGTGTCTGTTGCTGCATAGTGGGCACTAATCCTTATGACAATATGTTACTTGACATTTCTGAGTAGAGAATTTTTAATCAGTATAGGTAAAATTCTTAGCTAAATGTCATTTACAAGATTGAAAGACGTAATGTCACCTACCAAACTTTTTACGTTTTGCTTTTGCGTTACGCGATTGTATTCAAAATAAAAATTGGCGTGTTGAAAGTGAACATTTTCAACAGTGCACTTAGATTTTGATTTAGGAGTTGGAATTTCTTCAAAACAGCGGAACTACGACTTGTCGATTAAGTTGGATTATTGTGTGTATCCATTTTCTACGACTATACAGAACAATAGTAGTATGGAGTGTAGAGAAGGAGGAACGTCTCTTATGGACGGTACGTTCAAAATGTGGTCTGAATTCTGTAAGGTATGAGATGTGGCGCTGATTGTATTATGGGATTGAGTCTGAAGTTAAACACTTACTATATCTCTGAAACTAGCTTCAGATTCTATAAACTAACGAAAACATAATATTATGTAGGTGTTGAAAAGAATTATACAGCGTAAAAAAATAATAAAAATAGTAAAAACAAAATCACATAGAATACCTCCTGTAAATCAGCGCCACCTATTCTTCCATCGAAAATCCGATCACATTTTTTAACACGGAGACGTTTCTCCTTCTCTACACTCCATAAATAGTAGAATCTGTTTTACTTTGCTGTTCCCTACTCTGTCTTTTTGAATCAGTAGAATCGTGTAACGTAAAAGTTTGTTTAAGGACTCGCCTTAAGGCTAAAGAACAAAATAGAATGAACGATGCACAATACATATTGTAACTGATTTCGAGGAAGTATGCGGAACATTTTTGAATAATATTTGTATTTTAGAGGTAGATAAAATAAGTTTTGAATCATATTAGAATAGTATAAATAAAAGCATCTACTAATATGTATTACGATAATCCTTGTTAGAATTGCTTATTTCCTGTAGGTTAGCCTAAGCTGTGTAAGTTATGGGGCATTAAAGATAATGTGGATACCGTCTATAACTAGTCAAGGTCTGGGAAAAGTACTCAATATGTGATGTCGATAGCTTTTATGATCGGAATAAGGCATCCAGGGGAGCATAACGTTGATATATCGATAAGTCATTTTACACGAACTACATATCATTTTATGGACGTTTTGATATATTATTAACAACTGCAAGAAATATGGGACATGTGGATGATATAAGCTCGCAACTTCAAATCATAATTAGAGACGACACAGCTGATATAAATTCTACGAAAGTCGTCAAGGACAATTAAATGATTTTCTAATTTTTATTTGAAATATTTCATTTATTGCTTCATTTATGGTAGGTAACTATGTAAATGTCACCCAGATAGATATTTACATTTTGTATTTTGATAGATTTGTAGGTATTGAACTATTATCTAAAACTATGTAAGATAGAAAAACAAAATGTAGAATACTATTGAATATTTTAATTATTTGTTTTAAACAATTGATTCATTATATGTAATGAAATGAAAATATAATAACTCTAAACATTTTTTGCTAATTATTTTTTTCTAACTTTTGCAAAAAACTTATCACAGATAACATATATCTTTTTAAACAATTATTTTTCCGGCTCTTGGCCAAAACGCTGAAACTTGGATTATAAAAAAGATAATATGCACATTATGTTCAGTGCAACTGACTCAATAATGTTAATTTAATTTTAACTACCTTCTTCAGTAAAACCAAAAATAAATAAAACAAAGGCACTCACCAGTTGAACAATCAGTTCAAATCTTTATCCACAGACACATGCTTCTGCATTTTTTGGTTCCTCAGTATGGCCCTCGAAAGTAACTGTGAACCCTAAGAAATCCTAATGTAATAAATATTAATGGCTTCAAAGAACAGAATAATTGAATTTATATAGTGGAAATTCCCCGTAGGGTTAGAATAATTTAAAACAAATGAGGTATCATTTTCTTGGTAATAAAAGTTTTATTAAAATATGTAATAATGAAATGAAAACATAAGTAACATTTTTCCTCATCGCGTGAGTAAGGTAATAGGTAACTTTACAAATGCTGCTCATAATAGTTATTTACGTAACAAGACCGAAAATTGATTCTTTACTGGGTTGGCATTTTCTGGGGCGAACGCCAGAGAGTCCTGGAAGTCGGTGAGTCCAGTAAACTCACTTTCCGGGTTTGTTGTCTACAATATGTTTTCTACAATCGTTCTTGCTAATTTCAAAAAACTCTAACTTACAATCTTTTGCAAAAGAAAATCATAAATTTCCACTGACAGATGTCAGACGCTGTTACTAAAGTGCTTTATTGGGTACGTTTCCTACTGTTGTCAACCAATAAATATATATTTACCACTCAAAAAATTTGCCGAAAACAATTAACAGACGGTTACGGAAATAATTATTTACGTAACAAGACTGGAAAGTGATTCCTTACTGGACGAGCTGGCAGTTTGCGAACCCTGGAAGACGCTGAGCCCAGTAAAGACAATTTCCGGGTGTGTTACGTAGAATATTTTTTCTGCAACAGTCCTTGCTAGTTTCAAAAAAACTTTTTAACTTTTTCTGTAAACAAAATCCATGATAATCAACTGACAGCTGTCAGACGCTTACCTTCAAAGAAGACCAGATTAATCGTTATCACATACTATTTTGTCAACCAAAAATGGCATAAGGGATCGGTATAGTATATTTCATTACAAGTTCAGAAATTATTCTTTTCTCATTAACTTCTTTTTCCGTGCTTGTATGACTTGTCATGCACGCGCGGAAAAAGAAGTTAATGAACATGTAAAGAACGTTATTTTTCATTATACCTCCCTGAAAACAACAACACAATAAAAAGATGTTCTGGAGAATACATTTAGAAAAAAAAAATTCAAATAAACGTGAAAACAATACCAAACAAGCATTGCTAAGGGAATTTCAATCGCATATTTTATTATGATTGACAAAGAAGGCAGCCTCAGTATACTTATAACAGATAATGTCATAAGAAAAAAAACTAATATTAACTACTTAATACTTACAATAGTTAAGCTAACATTTAACAATTTAATGATGCACAATGCAACATTGTGATATTAATTTGTTTTATATCATTTTGTTGATTATTATGCTTAAAGCATAATTAAATTAATTGCTATTGTGGCGCTGAAAGTTAGCGCACGGGAAAATTTTGCCTGTGCGGGCAAACGGAAAAAATTAACTTTCTCTACCCCATAGACATGAAACATGAAGTTTTCAGAAAGGTTATAATGAAAAAGATTTTTTTTAATCTTTCTTTTCAATAATTTTATAATTAAGTATTCGTGATTTTAATTTTTTATTTTTACAAGAACTAGATGACGATAATTTTAGTAGAATCTACGCTCACTTGTGTTTTTATCAGTAAAATTTGCATTTGAAAAAATTATGGATAATTTGCAATCGACTTGTGGTACTACTTCTCAAAATACAAGGCACATCTATTTCAAACTTATTTGAGATACTGCATAAAATAATATGTACCATATTTAAAAAGGTTTAGTGCAGCACGCAAATAAAAAAACCATTACATATGTAGGCAACTTACTACTGATTAATAAATATCCGTAATTAAACAATTCCTGATTCAATACATTATATTTACTCACCATTATTTTTATAATTTTAATTTTAACAACAATCCTTATTTAATTGTAGGAATAATTAAAACCAAGTAAGTGCTACTTTGCATACGTATTGAAAATACCAAATTAACATAGACTAAAATAGACACCTTTGACACCTATATATATAGGGTCGGGGTTATTACAAAAATGTTAAAATCACCTATGTATGATATAATTTTTAGACATATAATAGAAAAATGAACTTAAACTTTAATTCAGTACTCTTTAAAGATCGCTATTTTATAAAATGATTTTTTAAAAAATATTGAAAGAAATGTAAATATTTTTTATTTGTACAGAGTGGTCGCACGAACATTAGAATCACATTTAACTTCGTTATTTTTGGAGTAATGTAAAGAAGTCCAAATATAAAAGTTATTGAAAAATGCATATATTTTCCAAAAATCATATAATAAAAAAAATTGAATGTTGCATTCAGGAGGTATGGACTATACTTCATTTTTTTTTTTAATGGAACACTATATATTTTTACACCATCTGAAAGGCCATCAAGAGAGCTTTTTAATGATGTATAACATATAGTATTTTTCTTAAAAGCTTTAATGAGATATTAGTTTTTATATTAAATCATAGTAGGCCGAGAAATATATAACGATCTTTGAAATTTATCATTTTGCTTCAAATCAAAGTGAAATGCGAAGTCTCTTTCTGTTTGAAAAATCCTTATTTCAGAAATAAAAACACTCATCATTATATATTAACTTAGAAGACTCACATTTTATTTAAAAAATTATATTACACATATGAACAGTGCCGGTATTTAAAGTGAAACAAAGTGAACAAAAAATGGTAAAATTATAAAAATGGTTCCAAATGTCCTTATAGCTTTTCTATGCAAAGTCGATATCGTTTTTCCAAATTTTTCAAATTATTTTTCTCCATGTTGTTTTCATTGATATGATGAACAACATCTCTTATTCATTTCATCAATACTCTGTTCGACCGATAAAGTAAAGTAAACAAAAAACAAAAAATATCGGAAAGTCACAATTCAAAATTATTTATTTAAAACTTTAAAAGTCATACTTTATTTTGAAAGATATGGTCTTTTAATTTTTTTTCTACCTATAAAATCGAAGAAGTTATTTTGGGGACAATCGATTATTTTAATACTTGTTATTATTAAAAAGAGATTAAAAATGTGTTGTTCTCTCAAATTGCAAGTTTTTAAAAGTTTTTAGTAATACTTTCAATTTACTTAAATTTAAAATTAAATTATTATACTAATTTTGTATATGTATCTAATATTCAATTGCCCCCTATGATAACGAAATATAAAAATTAAAATGTCGTAAAGTTTTTAAGATAAATGCTGTGTTATATGACAATGAAAAGATTTTTTAAAACCTCTCAGATGGTGTAAACATATAAGGGCGCTCTATTTAAAAAAACAAATATGTTTGATTCATGTCTCCGGTATGCAACTTTCAATTGTTTTTGTGACATGATTATTAGAAAATACATACAATTATAACTTTTCTTACATTTTTTTAGTATCTCAAATAGTAACTAAGTTGAACGCAGTTAAAAATGGTACAATGAAATGATAAAATTGAAAATATTTCTCTCACTAAGTACATTGGTCAGTTTAAAATTAAATAAAAACAATTTTTATTTATTTAATCTTTATATTAATAATTATGAGAAGTGTGGGGTACATATGTCACACAGGTAGAGAGCATATTCACATAATACAATAATCCAATTTTTATACACATTTAACAGACGCAAGTCATACAATGATTAATAACTCTTGGTTAATTATAATACAAACTTAATAACAAATATAAAACCGTTTACAAGTTGTTAAACGAGGTAGAAACAAATATTATAATTTTTGACGTATTTAATATTTTTACAAAACGATACCTCTTGTTTCAATTCACATTTACATAATTTTTTTTGCTTACAGGTGCCTATTCCATCCTGTAAATTTGTCTATTAATATCTGACTTACATAAGTATAATATGTAAAACTTTCCGCCGAATAAATAATTACAACGTTATAAATTAATGGGCCAATATCAAAACGAGATAAATATATAGATTGACAACATTCCTAGACATTACATTAACTAGACTGCGATTGCATTAAATTTGTAAAGAATTCACTTTTGTCTTGAGGATTCTACAGGTACAGAAATTCCACTTAATACAGTATTATTTAAATTTCCAACGCTATCAACCAATTAAAATATTTTACCAAAATTAAGCAAATATTTCCAGTTGGTGGTCTCTAAAATTTAAATAATAACAATATACCGGGTCATTCTATTCATTTTAATTAGCCGCAAGAATCAACAAGCAAACCACACATTATAAATATTTTTTTAAAATGTCGGTGGTCAGTGTCCGGTCACTTAAAAAAGTAAGTCACGTAGTTACATTATAATAACATAACTGTCTCTGAGAAGGGATGCTTCACATCCTAAAATAAAATGTAAATTAGTTTATTGTTTAATATAATAATATAGCAATGAGGTGGACACTAAGGGAATGGTAATACCTAAGTAGAAGTAAATCTGCCGCCAAGAATAGTCTTATCTACCAAAGGGCACATGAAAAGAATCATCAATCCATGACTGGTTAGAAAAAAAATTGTGTTATTTATCTACACAAGATTTACAGGTAGGTAGCTTTGATGCTCATATTGCATTGCATAAGATTAGATTAACTAAATAATGAAAAATTAATTAAATAGAAACAGAAGGGAATATATTATTTTAGGTTTATATTTTTTAATAAAACCATAAACCAGCTTACATTTTGATATTTAACAAATTAATAATTGTAAGTATATCTTAAAGTGTTGTACAAAAAATTCAGAAAAAAGAAATTTGGTTTGAACTTGAAATTGTCATATAAATCTATATTGGTTTATTATGTTTTAAGAATTGTGACTATTGAGCAATTTCTTTAACATGTTTCATTTCAACCGAATTAATTGCATTTTCGGACCGGTACACGAAAGGAAAAATATCCTAGGTGGTTTTCTTTTCACTTAGAACTGTTTTAAGACTGAGTAAGTCACATCTGTGTTATCAATCAGAGAACAAATTTTGGAGAGCACAGATTCGGTAGACCGCTAATATCAAGGTCCGGCATAAAGTATGAACTATTTTGTTTTACGAATAAGTACATATATCTAAATTGTGATAGTAGTAGTAGTAGTAGTAGTAGTAGCTAATTATTTTACTAGGCAAGTAGGCTAGAGTGGGCCCTATTTACCTAGGGACCTACAGTTTAGCGTGGACTCCGAACCACGGTCCTCGACTGCCAACTAACCCACCACCTGGCCCTGCCCGCCTGCACCGTTGGCAGAGTGGCAACCTTCCTGGGTAGGTCTTTTCGACCCTCCAACAGGGCTCGCCTCTCCGCCTGCGCCAGGCTAGCGGCCTCCCCAGAATTGTCTATTGACAGCCACCGACTGTTAGAGGAGCTGTAACAAATAGTACAAGGCTTTGTTTGTGTTTTTTGAAGACCCTAGCTGGGTTATTATTCTTTTATGACGTGACTTGCTGCCACGAAAATAGTTTTAATTTTGTTGCCTTGGCATTTGACCGTGTAATGGGTAAAGTAGCCTATTCTTATCTTCGTTGAAATTTCTATGTTCCTTTGGCTACGCTAGCAGAGCTGAGCAAGACCTCAGCAACTTCTCTTCGGCGGTCCTGGCTTGAGGGACTTATTTCTATCTCTGAATTTATAGCTGAAGGATTTAATCAAGCTGCGTATGCTTTTTATTTATTTATTAGGGCAAAAAAAATGCACAGGGGTCCCTGGAAATTTGGCTATTTGCTAGCCTGAAAATGATTTTTTGGGAATCCTGAAAATATTTTTTTCAGTCAGCTATTATGTAAAAATAAAATTGTCTGTGCAAAAATGACTTTTTTACTTCCCTGCCAATGCTTTTAGAATTATGAAATTTATTTTTTTCAAGGTCGCTGAAAGCCAAAAAATATTTTGAACAGAAGGTTTCTTACAAAATTGAATTTTACTTACGAGATCAGGTAATTTGTGAAAATGTAAAATTTTTTTACTAAGTCGTTAAGACTTAAGAAAATAAAATTGGACAGGGGGTCCTTTAGATGAACGTAAAATTCACAATCACAAAACACTTTCAAAAAAGTTCTTGAAAAATTTTTGAAATTCAACAGACTGAACGGCAAGTTGACCTACAACTCGAATAATACTAGCCTGCCTAAAAAGTCGCGCAAGACTTCACAACTTTTCTAAATAATGAATGATTTATAAAACGAAAAAGAAATTGTTTTATTAAAAATTGTCTGTCGGATTCGAAAAAAAATTTGTTTGAACAGTGTACATTTTTATGCTTAATGTTATTTGGTTAAAATGGAAATAAATTTAAAAATTTATTTTCAAACGACTAAGTCGAAAGTTTCTGAAAATTTAAAAATTAATTTTTTTATGTCCTGGTGGACTAACAAAATGATATGGATGAAATTTATTTTTTGTAGAAACTTGGGCTGTCGATCCTTAAAACTCAAAAAATTTCAATAAATCCAAAAATTTTTATGGCACCCTAGTAAACACCCGGGAAATTTAGAATACCAAATTTTATTGAATAAATGAATTATAAGTCGGGTGAAGCTTTAAGTTTAAAACAAGTTAAATTTTTTAACATGAAAATGAGGTTCGAGAATTTATCTTAAAACTCGAGCCTCGTAAGAAAATAATTTTGAAAAATAAGTCGCTAATTTGTGTTAGTAACTTTCTTACCTTGTCCTCGGTGATCTCAGACGATGATGTTCTTTTGCAAAAACGTTTAATTTTTTATTGTTAGAGAGCCTACGTCCGTAGGAGCATGCTTGTGTTTTTTTTAAGTTTAATCAATAGACAGCAACGTAGAGTTTTACAGTAAACCTGATGACAGAAAACTCCTCAAGCCAAAATGCACGAATGATAAAAGCTATCGAAGAAGTGCTTCTGGTTTTCTGCGGTGAGTTTAATAATGGCGCTTAAAACCGGTTTTAAATTAATTATTTATCGTTCACGAAGGGACATCAAGTCTGTGTTAATGCAAAAGTGAAAAGTTTTACTTAAAAATTGAATTTAGTACCATGATGTTTGCTCCTCAGTGTGGAGTGGTAGAATTTTATACGTTTAAAAATGAATGTTATACTTGAAAAATGAATTTATCACGTTCCCGCGTCCGTGTCGAGTGGTCGAGTTGTCTTAACTTGTTTGATATATTATATTTATATGGGTTGTGTCGTCATCTATTGCGATGTTAATATGATGTCATGTTTTTAAAAGCGCGTATTAAAAACAAAAACTGCCCCGCTTTAAAGCTTCCGATTTAGTAAAAGCTCCGACACTCCGAATGGTCTACACGGTGTACCAAACTCCAATTTTACAAGTTTAAGTCTCGTACAGATAAATTTGGCTGTCAATTAGGTGCTGTGGAAACAATGATTGTTGCCTGAAATTATTATTATTATTTTGTCTTAAACTATTTTACTTTGATATTAGTTGTTATTTATTTAATTGACTTTGTAAAAATTAATTTGTTGGCGTGTGCGACTAGCATTCTTTAAAATTTACATATAGAAATACAGAGATTTAGCTTTTACTATTTTATACTGGCTTTAACCTCTGATAATTATTTGCTTCTTTCGACCACTGAAATTAAAATTTTTCAATGGCCTCCCGGACTGCAGTAAAATCGTTCCGACCGGTTTGTAATTATTGCTTATGAACCTCTTTATGGGTTTTGATCATTTTAATGTTTGTAAATGCGTTTGCTGGCCGTCACGCCTTTGCTGCGGAGTGGTTTCTTAATGAAAATTAATTTTACTATTTCGGCTTTTAAAAATCGGAGAATTGAAATAAAAAATTGCGGTTTGAAATTTTGAATACGGTTTTTTATTCTTTATCTAATTTGCTAAAAAAAATGGTGTGGTATGCGATATTTTGAACCCATGTAGTTTCGGTCTTGGGCATTTTTTTAAATGTATCTAATGGCTGAGGGCTTTCTATGTAATCTGGGTGATTTTTTTGGTAACATTATTTTTTCGAGTTAATTAAATTTTTTGTAGAATTTTGGTTCTACAACAAAGCTATCGGTCATCCATTCAATTGTCCGACTCGATTAGTGCTGCTTAACTTCGCTGAACAAATATCAGAAATTAAACGGATGACCATACCTCAGTCCCTAAATTGTGATAAGTAAAATGCATTTTAACGTAATGACATCTTGAAGTAGGTTTTGTAGATTAGTTGCCAAAATGAATTGCGTTTATATGTTAGTGGCCATAGAGGGGCGATGTGCAAGATAATTACAGAGTTATAGATCCAGCATCTGTAACAAATCCTACTAATGTCAAATGCGGTAAATCAGTAAGTCCTAAAAATGCTGTTGTTACATATTTGCAGTTCTCAAAATTTTGGAGAGGACTATTAGTAGGATAATTATAAAATAAATGTCTAAGAACTACTAGGGGTAGATAAGAGAAGTCGATTGTAATTTTCTAATGAAGCGCATTTCGTCTTTGTGGATACGTCAACAAACATAATTTGTCGGTACTGGGAATAATTCGCGAATAATTCGCGAGAGATGCGTCACATTCCTCTAAATTCAGTAAATATGAAAGTTTAGTGTGCGGTGTAGTCTTCCAGAGAGACTAGACCGTACTTTTTCGGAAATGACAACTGTTACAGATGAAAGGTGTCAACAAAATTCTTGAAATTTTTTTATTTCTAATTATCTTTCTTTTTTAATTAAACACCACAGGTAATACAATTCTTTAAATTGAAAATGTATGGTTTCAACAAGACGGAGCCACTAGTCAGACCGCATGAATTAATATGCTGTTTCTTCGTACGAAGAATTATTTTTGTTTGAATGCCTAAAGAGTCGTGTTTACATTAGGAATACGGGATGAATTCTGCCAAATATTGGTAGTAACCCTACATCGAGTGGTGGCAAATGTAGCAAAACTTGTGGTAAAATGTATACAAGAAAATGGCGCTCGCCTTACACATGTTGTGTTTCATACTTAGTGGCAACAAACCTTTGTCTAAATATTATTATAATTATTATTCTATTTAATACTGTTCAATAAAAGTTATTCTCAAAACAAAGTTATGCAGGATTCTGTACAACTGGCTTTTCAGATTTTCTTCAAGAAATAGCTTTCCATCAATGTGATTTCTTAACATTTCTGCCAATACAGTACGTTTTTGGGTGTGACCTTCACGGAAACCATCAGGATTTTTATCGTTCTAGTAACTTACATCGAACCGAGAAAAAATGAAAAAGAGAGGAGTCATCTTTTTTCTCTGAAAACGAGACGAAAATTACTATAAGCGAGATTTTCCGGTACAATTCTCGTTAAGAGTCTCGCTATTTATTTTTACCAGTTAATGAAATAATATCCAAAAAAAATAATAAACAAAACCTTCTATACTGTCACGTGTTTGCTATCCCCACAAACACCTATACTCGCAGATAAGTCCAGGTAACACTTACACACTACTTTATTAATTACTTATTATTTACTAATTAGTAATCAACAACAATATATTAATGACTGTCTTAACTATAATTACAATTAAACACTTATAAGTCTCTTTCTTATTTCTTCGTTACTCGTTCACATTCAACTTAAGACTGAGTCTCGGCCCACCGTGCGTCTTATTTATATACATCCATTCACACGGTCTAGAACATTCCAGAATATTCCGGGACGTTCTCGTACAATTCCAGTCTCATCCAACCGGTCTACACAGTCATGTGTCGTAACAATACTATAGCACAAATTTAAAAAATATATTCAGAACAGAATGAAATTTTGCTAAATAATCAATTGGTTTTTATTTCTATCTCGCCCTCTATCTTATATGTAATTATTAATTATGAACCTTGCCGACTAGCGCGGATGGTGCCTCTAAGCATCATCAATAGGGTCTGCTGAGAGAGGCTCTCAACTGTAAAATTTTTAGAAAGATCGTGGACCTAAAACAGTTATTTTAGCATTGTTTTGTTTATAAGTGCAGCTGAAATTTTATTAATTACAGGTTGTGTGTCATATTTAGTTTATGATTAAATTATTTTGTTTACAGAGATTAAATAAAATAATTGTTGGAAGCATTCTGAGTTTATTTGCGGTTATACGGATCAGAAAATTTGATCTCAAGGCATTGCGTGCTTGTAAATATAGATAAATATACCCACACAATACGAGGTGCAGGAAATATATTATATTGGCCATTAATATTGAAGTATTCATAAAAGAAGTAAAGTTAAATTATTTTTTATTGAACAAAAATAGGTTTCCATAAAATATATTAAACATAACAAAATGACATATTCCAAGTTGCCGTTAACAACTCGTACAAGCCTTAAATGAGGGCTTTAACAAAAGACGCAACCCCTCGTGGATCTGAGATTATAGTAGGTACTATATTTCTTTGTCAATATCTTGAGAGTGTTGTTAGTGTAATGGGCAGGTGTTTGTAATTTGGCTGCATAACATTAAAACTTAATGACAATCTTCAAGATATTGGCTAAGAAATACAGTACCCATTAAAACATCAAATCCTCACTAGGTTGCACCTCTTGTTAAATCTTTCAGTCAACGTTACAAGGTCACAAGTATTCGCACACAATGGTTTCTAGGTCTACGATCGTATTAAAAAATACTTTGCTGTTATCTGTTTTAAAATTTCAGGCAATTAGGCACAGGATGAAAAATGCCCATGAAAAAAGATCTAAAAAATATCCACAAATATCTACTATCCACTATTAACCATTTTGCTAAACGAAATGTAAAACGCGATTCTCTAAGGGAATGACCATGAAAACAATCCTAGATCCAAGTTTGTTATTGTTCCATATTAAGCTGTTAAAAAGTTAGCAGGAGTAGAGGATTTTACGATCGCCCTGTATACAAAGTACATACTGGCTGGGCCAAAAGGTAACAGTACTTCTTATTTTTTGCCAAATTTTAGTTTCTCAGACGATTTTAGCGAACTTGGTGTCAGCCCTTAACTTATTGAATGTGCCAAAAAAGTCAAATGTTAGGATGGCCGAAACATCAAAATTCAAGATGGCGGACGCAATTGAAAATAGGCTTAAGTTCATTGTTTTGAAATCTGTCATGAGTTCTGTCATTGTGACAACTTTCAATTAAAAGGACCCAGCGCAAAAGAAGGCCTATTTTTAATTGTGTCCACAATCTTGAATTTTAGTATTTTGACCACCTTAATATTTGGTCTTTGTAGCCTATTTAGTCATCTAACTACTGACACAAAGTTCGTTAATATCGGCTGAGAAACAAAAATTACAGTTTTTTCGGCCCACGCGGTACATGTTAATTTTTTTAACCCCTGTATATTTTTCCTATATAGTTAATATCATCTCCATCAACAGTAGATATTATTTCAATAATCGTATTTTAATATGAAGAAGTACAAGTCCAATTTGTAATTTGTGTTTATGTAGTATTTATTGAGCAACATTTTTACTGGAATATTTCATGATTTCGAAGAACACCGAAATTATTCACCTAATCAATATAAAAATGGGTTTGGTTATATCAACGGTGGGTTATTACCATAACAGCCGCCTGTTTATACCTTTCCAAGTGTTAGTTCTGAGGCACGTCTAGCATATTAAGAGTGGTTGGAGCGATGACACTGTTTATGATGCTATTACTGAATAATGCTAGTGTGGGACCGGGCGATATAATGGTGCAATTAATAACCTAACCATACCTGTCATTTACTTGTAGATGAATGAAGTTGATAACGGCAAAAAGCACCCATTGCCGCGGCTGCTATGTAATTCGAACGGTAAAAAAATATTTCTACTAATGGTTTTAACAAATAAGCAGATGGGGGTGGTCATACATTTACAATGATGCATATAACACAAATAAATAACAGCAAAGAAACTAAATAAAATATTTAACATTTCTCCAGTATTGTAATTAATATCGAAAGATCAACAAAATCACGATCAAGGGCACTTATTAATTTTCGAACGCATGTTTTTGATTAGACTATTAATATTCTGATTTCATTGTAATATTAGATTGAAAGTTAATGTAAGGAAAGTTAGGAAAGGAGTGCTGAAAGAAATGTGTAATAAACATAAACCGGACGTCTTTTTTTATAGAATGATTAATAAGCATTTGATGGACTCATAATATACTCATCGATAAACTTGAGTTTGTGAATGTCTCCGACAAATTATTTACCTTATTCAAGATTTAACTTATTAATAGGTTTCAATTCGTGCAATGTCAGAGTTATCACTCAAGTAAGTTAGAAACTTTGTCAGGGGTGTCATGGGGTTCAATACTTGGCCCATTTTTATTTAACATTTATATTAATGATATAATTTTAGCTTGCAGTGTCAATTATTTGCTTTATGCAGATGACGTGAAGATATACTGTTCAGTTATTAGTTTTGAAGACTGTAAACGTTTACAACGTAATCTTGAAATAGTTCATAATTTGTTTCATTTAAATGCTCTTACTTTAAATATTATAAAAAGTAATGTACTGTCTATCTCTCATAAAAAGGAATCACTTATCTTTTCCTGCAGCTTCTAATGCTACCTGTCTCCAGTGTCCCAGTTTGTTCAATGATTTTGGTGTTATATTTGACCCTAAACTTTCGTTCAATTACCACATTCATACAATTGTTGCTAAAGTTAAATAAAAGTATGGGTTTTATAGTTCGCAATTAAAACAAGTAATGCATTTCTCTCTCTATATTACTGCTTTGTACGCTCACGACTTGAATGTTGTTACATTATATGGTATTCCAAATATGAGACGCAAGTGATTATGCTTGAAAACATTCAAATAAAATACCGTAAGTGTTCTTCAAAATAAGTGGAACCTATCCTCTGTTAACCAAGTTTAAGTTGGATACCTTAAGTTATTATTTAAAGTTCTAAACTCATTCATAGATTTCGTCCAAATTTTGCGCAAAGTGCAATGTGCTCCGAATGAGCTTCGAGCAACAAAATACATTTGCATTAGCTCACACCTTGAACTCGCCTTCTACAGAATTCTCCATTTTTTAAAATGTGTAGCAATTACATGACGTTGCAAGATATAATTGATATTTTTAATACAACTGCTGCTAGAATAAAAATTGTACATAATTATTTATTTACTTTACCATTGGGTAGATCTATATTAAAATAAAACAAAATAAGATAAAATAAAATAAAATAAAATAAAACAAAAATAATGCAAGAAAAAAATTACTTGAAATGTTTTTCTCCATTCTGCAGCCAAAGACACTCTCATTTCTTAAAATTTTCAGACATTGTACATACCGCTGGAGTAATCTCGATTCCTTCAAAATAATTGCATATTCTTCGAGATTTTGTGGACTGTATCGATAAACCCAATTTTTCAAGTGAGGACATAGGAAAACGGGATGGGTCTATATTTTGATCCACTATTCTATTGTTGTAAACTTCTCATAAAAAACTGATTGCAAATACGTGTAGTGTGTTGCTGCTTTCTTCTGTTGGAAATGTCTTGAACTGTGCTCATCATCGTGTAACGCTGAATGAACGTACTCAAAAGGTGTTGAATATAACAATTTGCTTCATATTTTGTACAAAGAATGCGAAGTAAATTCGTCTCCATTAAATTTCTACCCAGAGACCCACTTTGAGGGGATGCAGTGGTATTTCAATATATTCCTGATGGTTTTCTGCCATCAAAATGTTCATATTCTAACTATTGACATACACCTTTCATATGAAATTATGCCTCGTCGGTGTAAAAGGTAAGGTCATCCAGTAAATCATCATTGATTAAATTATTCAGAAACATTCATAATCGCGAAACGTATTTCCTTGGCAATATTTGATGCTGTAAATGACTTTTGTATGGGAGTAAATGCAGATCTCTTTAAAATTGTTTTCAGGTGCCATAAGATAAATTCGTCTGTTGGCTCAACCTTCTCAAAGATTTAAAAAGATCATTTTGCATCATACATTGTCGATATTTTCTCTGTTCTTTACTTGAACCTTTTTTCTTCCAATGATGCCTGACTCTCAGAAAATCATCACCATCTTAGAGATAAACTCCATAATAGTTTTAAATTCACAGCAAAATCCTTTAGTAGAAGTACCGTTAGCTTCCATTGATTTTCTGATATGACTTTCAAAATTTACTAAAAAGTTATATAACTTTGGTATTTACCATGTTTTTGTAATAACAAAAATAACAACGCGACGTGACGGGCTCATTATTGTCGAGTGTCCAATAGCAATTCATAGATAGATATAAGCGTATTTTTGCAATAAAAGTGTATTAGTGGGCAGTATAGCAATATTCAGGTGCCATCCGTAACAACGATAAGAAAAAAATATTTATCACATATATGTGACAGTATTAAACAAAACAAATTCTGAAGTGAATGCCAAATACGCTGCTCGAAAGTGCCAAATGTTTTAGTGGGTGCAATAATATTAATAATATACTTTTACTCTTGTGATCGCCAGTTAAAAATACATGTGTGTGTGTGTGTGTGTATTAATGTTAGATTCCTCTTTTTATTAACTTTAGATGTTACCGAAGTTGTCAAAATAACCATAAGATAAGATACTGTATCATATATGAATGAACATATTTCGGGTGGTAAGGAATTCGCTGCAGAAATATCCTAAGTGTATATTTAATCTGGTACAATAAATTTTGTCCAAATTAAAATAGTTCAGTGCAAAAGAATCTTAGTTGGGCATAAACTAATTTAACTTTTATATTTAGATAAAAACAACAATTATATCGAAATCAGGACAATATCAGGTAGGTACTGCAAATGAATGACGATTGTTAAATTTAAAGGTAAAATTTATTTGTCTTAGGAGAGATAGATATTAAGTTTTTAATCTTCTGTAAAAAGTATATTACATATATGACAGCATACTTCCACATTAAGTCAGCGATTTACGCAGTGACGCTACACCTAGTGTGAGATCTGGAATTACGTCAGTTATCGCTACCTCCCGATCTCTAATTATGACGACCTCTTTTTCTTTGTCGGAAAAAAATGCCACTTATGATGTTCAAAACTACGACAGTATTGTGTGGTTTACAGTGTTCTGGGGCTCCAGTTCCTCTATAAAATGCAGGAACATCATTTTTCCCTATTTGCAGTCAATGGAGGCTTAGGTAGCTGCAGTGAAGATGGGTTTATGTCAGGTGTCTAGAAAAGTCAATCACAAATAAGAAACAAGGCACTAATAATTTAAATAAATAAATGTTTTTATTGGCTGAAACAATCAATAAAATTACTGGAATAAATAGATTAAAATCACAAAATTATTCTAAATTTGGTATTTGATAAAAAGAACATTCAAAAATTAAATACAGAAAACAGCTAAAAAAATTTTTATTAAGTTCCTAAAATAGCAAAAATTATGTTTTAAATAAGAATTCTGCTAAGTCACTTAATAAAACAGAATGAATTTCTGTAAATATTGCTAAATAAGTATTCAAAATTAAATACAGAAAATAAATATCAGGATTTTACTAATTACCTACAATAGTAAAAATTATATTTTAAACAAAAATTCAACTAAAATCTTGAAGTTAAACATATATTGTTAAACAATTACCGGCTCGGTGGAGTAGTTGACTAGAACTCGCGATGGCAATTGTGATTAGATAATCTCTCTAACGTAGCTGTCGGTTCGAATCCCGCCACCGGCACTGACAATGTATGTCGGTGGGAATGGTTGTGTGTCCGCGTTTTTTCTTCCCTGTAATCCTCGCTAGTGGAGCTTCTGCTTTGGATTTGAGGGTTTTCTAATTTCTGTGTTTTTTTTTATTATTTATTTGTTAACCATTGGTAAACTAGAAACTACTAGTTAACCAATGAATAAATTTTTTTATCAATTCCAGTTCACTAAATTATGCAAATTTGTGTCTCTCTAATTATTTTTAAGATTATCGAGATCCCTGTAGTAAGAAACGAATTTTTAACACTGTGTATTAATAATTATTTGAACAGCTCCAAAATAAGTAAAAATTCTTACCAAGATGTCAACAATAAAACAACAAATCCTACAAAAACTGACTACATAAAATAAGTCTTACTGGAAAAATGTATTTTTCTACCAAAACCTAAAATAGATATTAGACATACATTGTTATTGTCCCTATGACACCATGTATATCTCAACAACTTCATCTTACCTATTTCGGCAATTTATAATGTAAATAAGGAAACAAAAACAAGTCGAGATACGTGAGTATGATGTTGACATTTTCCGAAAAATTATTGATTTACCGGTAAATAAACCGTGGCACTTAATCAAACTGGCACGTAACACGTGCTTTCGTGGATATTCCTAAAATAGTCGAGACGAATCTGTCTCATCGTAAAAGACCCCGCTTAGCACGTTTCCCCATATGTGTAAAAACCTTGGAACTTCAAATATAAGGGGAGATTTTTTTACTCTAGAGTCCTCTGTAGCATTTTTTTAGCCGTAATAAAACTATTACATTAGTTTTTTGCGAGGGTCATTCGGTCCCCCAGCGAACTGACCGTGATACATCAAGCAATATCAGTTGTCTGAGTGAAGAAGCTAGGAAGCCCAAAGCGACCATACATTTCAATCTAAACTGTCACCAACTCGCTCATTCTACGGTCACTAGATCGGTCTTTTATATACTTTCATATTTGTCTCTAAATTATATAATATTTTTCAATATGTGGGAAAGTTCTCAGAGAGAGAAATACTGCGGAAAAGGCACTGGAGGATAAAAAAATCTTCTTCGAGATACATTACAATTTCTTACAGAACTAGGTCACTTTACTTGATGTTATACAGTGTGTCCATAAAGTATGGAATAAATTCATTATTTCTTATATCAAAAATGTTTTTAAAAAAATCCTGGGAAAATTCGATTTTTAATTTTAATTGCGCACCTTATCCTTTTTTCTTTTTTTCTTTGTTATGATTACCACTGTTTCCGTTATGACATCATCGATATTTTTCCCTATATATTTCTCAATTTCTGGATTCTGCTTCAACAGCTGATTCTAAATATGTATCACACTTGTATCATACATAAGGTCCAAAATTGATAAGTTCAGAGATACGGCCATTTTGAATATAAGTATTTATTGATTTTTCATGTTTTCTTTGAACAAATAATAGTCACTAGAACTATCGGTTAGTTAATAATAAAAACAATTTATAGTAAATGTTCGAACTGTACTCCTTGTTGTAGCTGACAGTGCGCTAAGATGAATAAAGTTTGCTGAACGTTTTTAGTTTCCTGAGAAATGTTGTTTATATCTGTTCTAATTCTCTCTTTTAATTCAACAATGTTTTCCAGTTTGGTTTTATAAACTAAGTTTTGTAGATGGCCCCACAAAAGATAATTTAATGAATTGTGGTCCGGTGACATTGGTGGCCATTCGATGGATCCACGTTTACCAATCCACCTGTTCAGAAATATTTGGTTAAGATACCTTCGAACGTCTGCTGCATAATGGAGAGGTGCACCATCCTGTTGATACCACAGGTTTTCGTCAACATTTTCAGAATTAATTCTACGAGAATAAATTTAATAATACTGGGATAAGATAACCCATTAAAAATTGGGGATATGCTGGTTAGTTTACAGTTTCATCCAAAAAATAGGGTGCTATTTCTTACAATTCCCGCCCACAAATTTGCCTTTTGTGGATATTGTGTGTGTGCTGCTCCCGCATCCATCGAGCGCTTTTCTTGCTCAGTATTTACAACTCTGACGAATGAATAATGATTTCATTATTCACCGAATCTAAAATTCCTTATTAAAATTTCAACGAATATGCTATGACATGTCAGCCAATCATTTAATTTGAAACATCAAAGTTGTCAGAATTTTCATCACGATATTTTACCAAAAAAATTTATTGTTTAATACTCGTATGTAATAGCTATTATTTACTAGAGTGATTTACGAAAACTTTACCCTTATGAATAATAGCCATCATTACATGCTCGTTGAATAATATACTATCATTATTTAAATGCCACAAAATAGTTGCTATAATGCGATAGTGTTTTTTGCTAAATGTTCAGCAATCATCAAATTTTGGATATTACAAAAGTCACCCGTCAAAAGTATACGGTGAGATATTCTTTATTTTGCATTGTATATCATTTTTACATATGAGAATATTGCTCTGTTCAAGAGTAATTTTTTATACTGAACTGGTAAATAATAGCCTAATTTTTACATGATCGTAGAAAAAAAGAAGACACTTATGATAACAACAAATGACAAAATCATTCAATCAGGATTCAAATATATTCATATCCGTCGAATATTTAAATTATTTTCCTGGCTTTCTCCGTTTTTTATGAAAAAAGTCATTATCCTCTACCGAGACTTACGTGCCACAGATGCATCGTGCAAAAACCCTAGCAAGTAAAAAAATATCCCACCCACATTTGTTAGCATTTTGTCAAGTCAGAGAGCTGAAATTCCCTCTTATTTTATTTTTTAAGTAAACATTAATCATGATACTTTTGCCGAGAACAGGGTAACCCTAGCGCTTTTTAATTTAAATTATTCCCAAAATATTTCCTGGCGTTATTTATCTTCCGGTATGCGCATAATAATTTACAATAACCATTAATCTTAGAGGTTAATTAATCAAGACTCACCAAGTACAAATTATAAAATTGTTGTAATTAAAAGTAATTTATATGTTTGCTCCTCGCTCCGGTTATGCACCACGAGCGGGCACAACTTTAATTAGTTTGGGCTCTGCGGTGTTTCGTAGGAGAAACAAACCACCTTGGTGGGTCGATCATTGTCACTCAAATACTCAAAATATTCACGAAATATATTGTACTTACATAAATCAAGAAACAGTTGCGGTCGTTTGTTCATCAACAAACATTTATTTTTTTAAATAAATTTCTACCTTTTCAATGCAACCCAAAATAAAAAATTATGAACAATAAGAATATGGTACAGAGTTAATAGAAAAAAAAAAGTTTTAAGTAAAAGTTGTGTGGTTATTACTCAATTTTGTTAAAATGCTATCAAAAGTACAGTAGCGTGCAGATTTTAAGGGATACAAAAAAATAATATTTTTTTTTAAATGGGATACCCTGTATATAATTAAATTTTTGGAATGATCCTTTGTTCCTGATTTCAAAAATATATGTTACCCCTATCATATACCGTTTTTGAGTTATTAAACGTCAAATATCTTACTTAAACTAGTTACTGTAAATATGGAAAAGTTAACATTATTAAAGTGAGCTATGAAAATGACAAATATTATGTTTAATAAGTGACATTTCTTTAAGGAAATAATCAAAATGGTTTACAGTGAGGAAGAAAAAGTCCAAATATTTACTTGTTATATACAAAATAACAAAAATAAACGTGCAGCAAAAAGAGAATATAGGGTGTTGTATTCAAATCGTCCAACACCATCAGAAAATACGTTCAAAAATATTTACCGAAAGGTGAATAATACCTCCAGTTTTAGTAGATAAAAGCGTGTAGTTCAAGCAAACTAGAAAGAACAGCTAGATATACTTCTTCATTTCGAAGGTAAACCCATCCATTTTTATTCGCGAATAGACTTTTTTTGAAACATTGTATTATTTTTTAAAAAATTCTGAATGTAGTATAAATAATGCAGTCGATCAATTGGGAAAAGGTTATTCCAAAATCCAACGTACGTTAAAAAATAACAGCTACAGACCGTATAAAATTTTACCCGTACAAGTTTTAACGGAGGCTCATAAAAGGAACAGGCTGGACTTTTGCCGCCAGATGATTCAAAAGTTGGATGAAGTAGCCGATTTTTTTACTAAAATGTTATGGACTGATGAATCATCCTTTTCTACCGCAGGAGTTTTTAACAGGAAAAATCGAAGGTCGTGGGAAAACAAGCACAACAGAAAAAGATTAACAAAACAAATAAAAAAAATCAGGAAGAAAAACTGTTAGCGTTTGGTGCGGAATTTTAAGAAACAAAATTGTTGGGCCTGTATTTTATGGTTATACTTTAACTGGAGTTACCTATCTGGAAATAATTATCCCATAATCAGAAAATATTCTTTTGCAGAATTTTCCGGAAGCCGAACTTGATGATATGATTTGGATGCAGGAAGGGACTCCGCATAGTGTCCCACCCGTTCGAGATCATTTGAATAATGTATTCCCAATATGGATAGGGAATAATGGACCTATTAAATGGCACCTAACAGTTCAAATTTGACCCCTGTGGATTGATTTTTTTAGGGATTTCTAAAAGACATTGTCAGGAATAATAATAATAATAATAGTATTCAAGTCATTAAAGACAGAATTCGACTTGAAACGAACAATCTGAATGTAAATAATGAAGCCATTTCCGGTGCAATTATAAATATAAGAAGACGTTATTAATTATTCATTGACAATAATGGTGGACACATTGAACATCTTTTATGAGTTATCATTTATTTATATTTAAATTTCCTAAATAAATCTTTGCTATATATTTTGTATAAATATTTGGTTTTTTCTTCCTCACTGTAAACCATTTTGATTATTTCATTAAAGAAATGTCACTTATCAAACATAATAGTTGTCATTTTCATAGCTCACTTTAATAATGTTAACTTTTCCTTACAGTAACGAGTTTAACTAAGATATTCGACGTTTAATAACTCAAAAACGGTATATCGTAGGGGTAACATATGGTATATTTTTGAAATCAGGAAGAAAGGATCATTCCAAAAATTTAATAATACACAGGGTACCTCATTTAAAAAAAATATATTATTTTTTTTGTATCTCCTGAAATCTGCACGCTACTGTACTTTTCATAGCATTTTAACAAAATTCAGTCATAACCACACAACTTTTATTTTTTTTCTATAAGCAATAATAGCGATGATAAGGGGTGAGTAATTTATAATGAATACCCTGTACATCATTTCGAATTTTAGTAACAAATGTTAAATGATAAATCATCTCCAAACATTGTTAAAGTTGTTACTGATTAAAAACTACTAAAATATTAACTAATATTATATTGTAGTGGCATTTGTTGATTCACATTTCAGTATTTATGCTCCATGACGACGGAATCATGGCGGAGCGGTGAGGACACTTGCCTCACCTCCCGGACTCACATATTCGATCAACAGTAGAGAAGCTGGGATTTTTCTAAAGCAGAAATTAATCGTAGCATATTCAGATACTGGGTGTGTGTCCGTTGCCTATAAATGTATAGCCTTCTCTCGCATAAGGTACCTCAATGTACTCTTAGAGATACAGAGGATTGTATTACTTGTGGTGTTAAATTTAATTTACTTTAACGAATCCAATGAACAAATCTAGAAGTGGGTTTTTTTAATGAGTGATTTTATAAATTTTTGTTTATAATCTAACAATGTATTTTGCATATTAAGCGACAAACAATTTACTCAAAAAAAATGTTAAAGAAACCTCTGCGTCAAAAGTTTTTTTTTGAATTTTTGTTTGCCTATTCAAAAAATATCACACCTAAAATAATACTAACCTAAAAATTAAATTATTAGATGCAAAATATTTCAGGTTAGAAAATGTCAGAAAATATTGCGAAATACCATTTGATTAACAAAGTACGCGAGTAAATAGTGCATTCCAGGTCCGCACCGGCTCGGTGGAGCAGTTGGATAAGGCACGCGATGGCAAGTGTGACTAGGTAATCTCGCTATCGTTTTGCGGGTTCGGATCCCGCCACCGGCACTGGTAATATCGGTGGGTGTTGCTATGTGTATCGTATACAGATGTACAACATGATGAAAAATAGACGTTTTCACAGAAGCACAATTTTAACCCGTTCACGGCGGCGCTCGGTTTCGTTATACGGGTCGTCAGAACAATGAGGTAATCGCTAGCGGCAGTTACAGCTTTCTGCAATTAACCTCCAAAATGGTGCTTGGTACTTTCCGTTCTAAGAAAAATATGGAACGCCGATTTGGAGAACAGTAAAGGAAGTATGCTATTCTATGTAACCGAAGCAGCTTCCTATATGAATGAATCTGCAGTGCGCTTAAGAAATAGATACCGCTGAATAGCCCTTAATAAAGAACCAATTGTGTGTTCACTGAAATATTTTTTGCTCTTATTACCACAAAATCACCAACTAAAGATAATATATAATTTATCATGTCTTTATATGTGTATGTCAGTACGGTGTCCTGGGTCTGCCCCTAGTTTTTACGGCATGTACTATTTACTCGAGGACTATATTGATTACATTATTGAACTATTAAAAATATATTTATTCTTTTTCATTGGCTTCCTCTTGAAATGATTGATAAAAACTGCATAGGACACAAAAAAAATATTTTGGAAAATTTATCTTAAACGAGACACAAGAACTTAAGTATTACTATAAAAATTGAATAACGCGAAAAGAGATAGCTAAAATGTTGATTGCATCATCCCCTTTTTTTTTCGAAAAGTAGACCATTGGTTTTGTTGTGAGATCACTTCTTATACTCAAAAACCCTAAATACCATCGAATTTTGTTCACCCAGAAGCCATGGGAAACTGATCTTGGCAAATTTTGTCATTATGATCACCACAAACTACCGAAAGACGGTTCCATATATCATTGACAGGGATATCACGCGCCAAATGAAGACATTAAACACCACAAGTAATACCATAGGTAATACATCTGTATCCTTAAAGGTATCTCAAAGTACTTTGTGTGGTAGGCTATACATTTTGTGACAGCGGCCGCATACCAAATATTTGAATAAGCTAATTTCTAGTTTAGAAAAAACCCTACTCCTCCACCAGGGATCGAAAACAGGACTCTGTGGTGAGAGGCAAGTATCCTTATCGCTCGACCTCGAATCTACACAACATAGAGAGTATCGTTAAATCTCATGAAGCCTCTCGTCAAATGATCTGCTTGTTTGACCTACATATTCCATATTACGTTCTGGGCAACCTAACCGATATTCTCCACACTATTTACAAATGTTAGTTTTTCTTTCACATTGAATAAAAGTCTGTTAATATTTTTGTAAGTAATAAAAGATGCTTTATCTTAAATTTAGAAAACATATAGTTGAGCATTACTGATCAAATTAGGTAAATAACCAGAATTTAGTAAAATATATTTTTCTTTGTTCTCGTTAATAGTGATGTAGTTTCTTAAAAAATATATTCTTTGGTTCTTTGCGAGAAACGTCTTACCACTTACTGGGGCAGTGTAAACCATTTGGGCGCCTGAGGCATAGTATATTCCGTACTGAGGCGCTTCTAAGGGAGGAGATGAGGTCCCTCACACTGAATGACATTCTGACCTTCATTCGAAGATCGGAAAGATTCGATGAGTGAGCAAGAGATGTACATGGCTGACGGGACATCTACTCATCGTGCAATTTACTATGTTCAACGTTTTTGTTCATAAAATCCTTCATTTTCATGAGACAGGGACTCGTCATATCTCATATAATAATTCTTCTAATTCTAAATAAAAAACTTGAGCTAAAGCAAGCTCCTCCAATGAAGAAATGAAGAGAGACATATTTGATGATGAAATAAATTGTTTTATATAGTTGTAAAAATAGGTTATCATCATATGCAACTACACGCAAACATGAGGGAGTATATATTACATTTAGATTTGAGGGAAGGAGGAAGAGTCCTGAAAAAAACAATATTTTGAAACAGAAAAAAAAGTTCACACATGTTTTTTTCTTCTCGAATATGGTTTAACAAATTTGTTTGGGTATTACAATGTTGATACTAGTAGCATTGTTAACTTCAGGTGGAATTTAATGTAAGTAGCAAAAAATAATATATGCATCAGAATATAAATCATTTAAACAGAACAAAGGTCTTAAGTCTTGTGTTAATAGTCTGTATTATAATAAATCATCTTCATGAATATGTGAATCAATAAAACCAATGTTGTCACACTTTAGACATTTAGACACGAGCACAATTCAGAAATACGCATTATTTTTGCAATAGTATCTGATAAGCTACAATATTCCTGATGGCGTTGTTGGCACCTGTTATTTTTCCATCTAATACATTGAGAATGGGCACCTAAAATGTATTATCTTTAGCAGACACTGTTGGTGACATATTTTTAGATTCTGTATTTTTTTTAGTCTCCACCTCACCTCCTCTACTGTTGATGCTGTAGAATTCGGCATGTACAATTTGCAGACAAATTTTACAAATCTTTCAAGTGTTTTTCAACAGATGGTCCCAGGTACAGTATCTACCCCTAATGCAACAATTGCTTGCCAGATAATGAAAAACTTTCCCACAGTACAGTTTTTCTTTGCCTGAAGAACATCCTGTGGTATCATAGCCAGTGAAGGCTTAAAAATCTTGCTGTACTCTACTCTAATACAATGACCCCAAGAGGATTATTTTCTTCCTTCGCTCAGTTCTAATAACGTAGTAAGTTTCAGGGCATCGCAGCATCAGCGCGAATAAAAATCAATCAGAGCATCTTGTATCAAAAACAGGAAGTACAATTTCTGTATACAATTCTTCTTGAGAATTATCAAGGTTGTGGGCCTTGTCCTGAATTGCCACTACCAAAACTGACCTTTCTCAAAGTTGCGAAGTATCTATTGAGCAAAATAATAATGTGGTACGTCAATGTAACACTAAAAAAAGTAAAAGATTGTAATGAAAAAAAAATTACCTAAAAATAAATATTTATACATGTAAAATAAATAAATGTAAATGGAAAAACATAAACACAAGATTAAATATATTTTGCTTTTTTTTTAATAAGATGAAAAAATACTGCTTAAATATTTCATCTGAGAATGCTAATGCAGATAATTTTCAAAAAATTCATCTGTGCTAGAAAAACCTCTATTCGTTAATATGTTTTTGCAACTATTTTTAAAAGATGAAAGTTTTTAATTTTACGAATTTTCTCTGGTAACCTATTGCACAAAATTATACAATTAGACTGTGTGTGTATACAAAAAAATATAGAATAATAGATAGTAATACTAACAGTATTACTATCTACCACTACTAAAAGATTAAAGGTTTAGAATCATTCTTTATAGAAAAGATAAATTTTCTTCAAGTTAATAAAAAAACATACCTTTCAAACCGGTCGCTGTAATCTGACACTTCACTGAGATTTTAAAGATTATCTCGAATTATTTCACTTTTCTTTTACTATAAACTCTACAAAATACACTCACATATTGTCACAAATTTGCAGTGAATGTGCTTGCATACTGCAATGTCACGAATGTTCGACATTTTTTCTCCAGATTTACAAAAAAAAAAAAACACCACGGATAGGAATAAGTATACGTATATTTTATATTTACTTATGATAAGTATTTTTGTAAAAGTATTGAAAAGTAAATATTTGCTATTTTACTCGTAATATGTTTTTCATAGTATTTCTAACATTTACCAATGAAATCCCTAATATGGTTTTAATAGAAAGTTAATAAATGCGAACTGTTAGAATATTTTAATAATAGGACAGTTCTCCACATAAAATGATGTGGGACGCATCTCATCAGAAAGGAAAACTAAGCATACACTGATACTGGAGCAATAATTTAGTAGCACTAAATAATTTATGAATTTATCTTCAGTTTCAAATTTTCATTAGACACGGGCCCCTAATTTATGTTTTTATATCCCGTCACACAAACTGTCATCAGCTCAAATAAACTTTACAAATGAACCTTTTAAGCAAGGCAACCTCTAGGTAGCTTTCTGACCCCACAGTAATGCCTCTTTAATATTTCAACACAAGGAAATATGCCAACTTTATGGCCTCAGCGTTTTGACTAATAGTGTTGGTGCGAGATCATTAACTGTGATATGTTAATTACTTATTAATTTAGTAACTTATTTTAAAGAATTAAATTTTCACTTAGTTGAACAACCTTCCGTGTCAAAATGTCAAGAAAATTATAATATCCAAACCAGTTTTATTTTTAAGATAATTAGGATATTTTATCTGATATAGAAATGCTGAACCATGAATTGTTTATAACTATAGGTACGTTTTTATATTCGCTGATGGACCCATCAGGTGCTACCTGGTGGAACTGTTGATTAGTGTTGATGTTTTAATATATTTGGTGGATTTGTGATGAACTATATTTTTCGTTTTTATATTAATTAATATCCATAGTTTTTTTATGGACATTTATATATATTATCATCTTAATTTGCAGTTGTATTATTTAGTAAATATTAAATATGAATGAAAACATATGTCGAACTAAAAATTGGAGACAAAAGTGTTATAGCACTTTTATCTCCTACGCAGATTGAAATTATTTCAAATGATAAAATATAATTTTCACACATCAGGAAATAACAAAAATTACATTTACAATCTTTCAGATGATGCACAATATGTGAAATTATTTGAGAAGTTATATTCAGGACAAAATAAAGAGAATGCACCATGTACTTTAGGGTACAGCAGAACCATCTACAAGTCAAATTAAATGGAATAGAACTAGTATTAAATTATTATTAAATATTCGTTTTGGTATGAAATCCTCATTTAATAACCCCTGTGTAAATAAAGTTAAATTGTGGGATAATGTAGCCAAAAAAAATAATAAACAGGTTTATAATTTTACTGGGACAGATTGTAATTTAAAATACAGAAATTTATTACAAACGTATAAGGCAAATAGAGAAAAAAATTAAAAACAACTGGATAATCAAGTGTTACCTGGGAGTTTTATGATTCGTTTGATAATGCCATTGGTCAAAAGACTTCTGCACAACCACACGCAGAAACATTGTCGGAATCACTTTTAACTGATGAATCTACTGAAGTATTGTTAGTAGAAAGAAATGCAAGAAAATGCAAACAAACAAACATGTTATAACTAAAAAGCGATCGAAGAAGATCAAATAAACAAAACAATAAACAAGTATCGTTAAATAAATATTTATAAATTAAAAATGAAGACAACACAAAAAAAATCAGTTTAAAGAGAAACAATGAGAGGAACAAAAGGAATTGAAAATGAAAGAGATAGAAGCAATTAATAGATTAGCAGATGCTTTAAATACACGCAAGGAAAGAAAAAGGAACAATAGCAATAGTGAATAGTTAACAATAAATATCTTAAGTGGGAGAAGTAGTGAAAATTAATTGTTTTGAATTTGTAAATAAGTTACTTCTGAATGTAAATTTTAATCGTTATGTTAGTTTTCCATTTCGCATTTTAATATAAGTTTACCTGTGTGTTCTATAAAATGTGTTTTCAGTTTCTTATATTTGTTATATTTTGTTAATAATAATGCACATATGTTGGAAATAGTGGAGGAAGATTCTTGTTATTATTACGTTATTGCTTTGTGCCAAATAATGCATTTATGTACATGAAGTATGTTGTATATATATATATATATATATATATATATATATATATATATATATATATATATATATATATATATATATATATATATATATATATATATATATATATATATATATATATATATATATATATATATATATATATATATATATATATATATATATATATATATATCCTTCTATCAATTGGACGACCATACATTTGTAATTTACCATCATTATGACGGCCGCATACATTCGACGGCCATATATGGCCGTCAAATTGTTTCCTATGCAGAACTTCTCAATTCATCCAAAAAACCCTTAGACAAAAAATTGTTGGCCGTCGAATTGTTTGGTGGTTGCATTATTCGTATAGTTTTAGTTCACCGCAACTAAATTAAATAGAGGGCGCTAAACAATAACGTATACTTGCTATTCGTATATTTTTCATAGCATCTTTCACTTCATCGCGTATCCGCTGCTGATTTATTGGCAACATTGCGGTACATTATTTTAAGGAATGAAGAGTATAGAATCAGTAAACTGAAAACCTTCAGTCATATTGGCGGCGTTTTTAAATTTGTAAAAATACAAAAATCTGTTCAAATAAATGTTATATTAGATATGCATTTTTATTAATAACTTATACGAAAAATTAATAAAGTAAAATAATAAAAATAATATAGATTCCATATCATAATTAGAAAAAGAACATTGAATGCTATTCGAAAAAAAGTAGATTTTAAAAAATCTATTAAAACGAAAAATATTGTTCTTACTAAAATGGCAAAGGGCTGTCATTTTATAAAGAGAAAGATTTCGCTACATGTATATAAATGTCGCACTCAAGATTATATGGTAGGAATGTAGCGAAAATTAGTCCAGATAATGTAATCGATTTTATGTATCAATTTTACATTAAAATTATAATGATTATGATATATATGTATATAATATTATTTGCACTTATTGTATACCTACAAATTTTATAAATGTCTACAATATTTATATTTAACACATTTTTACGTTAGTATTAACAATGATAAAATAAACAATTTTACACGTTTAACACTAAATGAAAATATTGACCAGTTATCCTGATGTAGTCTTTGAATCATTAAAATAGGAACTTTACGTAATGCTCATCTATAGGTTCCAGAGGACATACTTCTTGGGTCCCGTAGAAAGTACAAGCCTTAAGAATTAAACATTTTTTTAATTAAATTGAAAATGAAATTTCATAAAAAAATAAAATTTCACTTAATATCAACATTTTATGCTTAATTAAAATAATATGTAGATAGACAAACTTCAACTTAATAACGTTTGAAGTTTACCATTTTCTCACATCAACTAGTCATAGATCAAAAACTGAAACTATTTTGCAATTAGTTAATCGCAAGAGTTAGATTTTGTGACTAGATTTTGGGAAACTTAGATCAAAAACTGCAAAACTATTTTGCAATTAGTTAATCGCAAGAGTTAGATTTTAAGTTTCCCAAAATCTTTAGTCATCCATTATTTGGTGTCAACTTCCTGGTCTAACAATCGTCCATAGATTGTTGAGCCCGTTTAGACCGGAAATTGATGTCAAAGGGTACATTATGATTACATGTAAAAAAATAAAATAAAAATGTAAACTGTTTCTCTTTAGGTTTGTAACTGATCTGATTCTGTAATCAGTTAAGTGACAAATGTGTCAAACTTCAAATGTGAATACTTCGAATACAGTTGACTTTGAGAATAGTGTATGTTATATGAAATATGTCTAGAATTTTGAGAAAAAGTTTAAAATCTAGAAAATGTGATGTTTTATTTAAGAATAAAAGTTGACGTATGTCAGATGTTTTTGAGCCATCCTATACAATACATCATATTTCCTTAGACATAGAAAACAATTAAATAAAACTGATAGTTGAAAAGTTTTTTCAAAAGTTAAGTGTTTTTTGAGATTTTGACTGCACCACTTTTACTTCTTATGCATTGTATGTTCTAAGGATTCAAAATACATTGTTTAAATAATGAGTTATAAAGATTTGATGGAATTGTCCGTTATATTTTTGCACACAAAGCTGATTCAAATAAATTCAAAAACAAATAGGGAAAGTTAATATTTATTTACACTAGTGTTGTGCATATTGTCACAAAGTAATAGACAACTCCAATTATTAAATTAAAAAAAATAACAACATGCTTTTAAAATAGTAATAATATTAACAAGTTAAGTTAGAAAAATAAATAATAAAAAAATGGTTCCATTAAAAGCCTAATTGGAACACTCTTTAATCAACTATCTAACAAATGTATAGAGGGTGTCTCGGTAATAGATGCAAATATTTTATAGGTAGATTATTGGACGAAAATTAAGGGCGGCGTTTTTTTAAAATCTTTTTCTTACGAGTTACACTCCCGAAGGGTGTGCACCAAACTGCTTAACTCGGATAGTAAAAATTTCTGATAACATGTTCTGCCCATTGAAGGACTCTTTGATCAATTATAAGCATTTAAAATAAAATTCTTTATTAGAAAACCTGATTAAAAATATAAAATGCAATATAACGCACGAGTTCTCATCGATACCTTATCAGATATTTGCACTATATATTTGTTTATCATTGCGTAAGATGTTCTCTCCATCATTTTGTTCAGGTTGAAAATGTTATTTTCGTTATTGTTGAAGTGATTAAACTGGTCAATTAAATTGAATAACAAAGTAATTATTAATACAATTTTATATAAATGACTAACAATGGTGGTGTTAGTAATAAAATTGAGTTGATAATAAATGTGATTGTCAAGTTAACCGACAAGTTTCAATAATAAATTTGAATAAATTGAGAGAAGCCTTTCCTACGTATTTATAAACAAATACAGTACTTAAATATTGGTGAGAACTTTTATGTCCTGCACAGTACTTTTTTTAATTGAGTAGAATTGAGTAAAAATATTTTTTCTTAAGTTTTTTAAAAATTATTATAATCAATCAAAATTCGGCAAAAAACCATAGTGATAATATGATTAAATTTACCCAAAAATTACTAAATTTAAAAACATGCGAAAATCTGAAAAAAATATATATATATAGGATATAAATACCTCAAAGCAAAAGTTGACGTGTTTCTGCATTTTCTCGAAAAACAATTCTAAGCAGCTTTACAAATAAAGAAAAACAATCTTTTCCAACTGAACCGAGATGGAAAAATTTTCACAAAAAGTGTTTTTGAATTCTCTCGAAAAAAATCCTTTAAATTGCTTAAATGCTTTTACAAATAACAACAGTGACATTTTCTAACGGGATCAATTGAAAATTTTTAAGATAATGAGAAATGAAAACGTGAATTTCTGACTCCGAAAAAAAATGATAAAAAAAAAAAAGTGAACTATCGAGGGCGAATAAATTTACACAAGAAAAACCACAAATTGGAAAGAATAAAAGTTTGAAAAAATGGAGGATAGACATGAAACATTAAAGAAAGCTAACATAAAATTTCAGTACTGAAAAAATTAAGCAGGGTAACTATCCTTCTCGTATGGTCTAAAACGCGTTACTATCCGACCGACATCATGGTGATCAGTTTAGGATGAAGCAGACTCAGTGAAGTAAGTACCGGAGAGCTTATGATCTTCAAGCCCAGGTAGATTAAACCACTAAGATAAATATGATTTGAATCCAAAATACAACTATATCAAAAAAAATATAGGCAAATGCCCCGACTTGCATTGGATTAGCAATCTTCAAATCATCCCTGATGCCAATAGTCATGTTTTGTTCTTCAATTTTTAACCAGAAGATGAGATCGGTTGTGAATTACCCCTTGAAATTTATCAGTATGTTACAGGTTATGGAACAGACAAATGATACTAATGATAAGGGTAAACTTGCTAGTCATATATTTCAACTAACAAATATAGAGTGGTGGTGAGAGGTAGGGAACTTCTGGTTTAATCTGAATTGAGAGGATACGATAACATCATATTCGGTTCTGTAGTGTGATTAAAGGGACTTTCGTGAGCAGGTATTATAAAGCAGTGGGTTTATCTTCTGTAGACAAACTACCAGTTTTTAAATATGATTTGAACGAAACAACTATCTACAGCAAAAAAAAACCAGGACCACCCCTTTATTTCCCCTTCAAATTTCATGATAGATCGATAGCCACAAATTTTTAGTTGGCTTTTTTGGCCAGATATAGATTGGTTAGAACTTATTTGTTCTCCTTAGGCGGCAAAAGTTCATGGATAGTCTACCGACACTCGCGCACACGACAGAAAAATGGATATTGGCGTAAGACAAATTGAGCAAGGGTGAGTTTTTTTTTGCTTCTCGCATGGTTCAAATGCCACTATCCAACCGACATTCTGATGTTTCTGTGTCGGGGATAGCGACTTGCGAAGCAAGTACGAGAGCGGCGACCTCAGGGCAACTATGATGTCGGTCGGATAGTAGCATTGCATCCGAATTGACTAGCTTCTTCATACCTCTCACCATCACTCAATTTACCTTCCAGGCCAGTATATGATTACAGAATAGTTAACATTACCTTAGTTGTTCCATAACCTATGGCATACTGAGGAGAACAAAGAGTCTGAAACTGGTCTATGTCTGTGAGCCAGGAATTAACAAACGACATGGAATATCGATCTATCAATGATTTGAAGGTGTAATCCAATGCAGGTCGGGGTATATGCCCGTTGAGTAGTTGTTTCTGTTCAAATCGTATTTAATAACAGAAGTTTAGTCTACCTCAGCCAGAGATCATCGCTTCGGTACTTGTCGTGAAGTCGGCTATCCTATCAGCCAAGAGCATTACTCCATGATGTCGGTCGGATAGTAGCATTTAGACCATAATGAGAAGTTTCGAATTTCACCAATTACTCAATTTACCTTAATTAGTATATGACTAGCAGGTTGGCCACTCAAAAATGGTCTGTTCCATAACCTGCGGCATACTGAGGAGAACAAAATGTCTGAAACCGGTTCATGTCTGGTTAGGAATT
>JANEYF010004173.1:0-165000 GCA_029963845.1 Rhamnusium bicolor
AATTATTTTGAACATATCAAACTGGTAACCTTAATATACTGTTACTTTTTTGTAATGGTTAGTATTAGGTATATCCATGAAATCAAAAAAAAAATTAATTTTCCATGGCCCACTACTTTGTTTTGTTAAGCAATGGATAACTATTCTTAAATTAGTCCTTTGAAGAACAATTTTTCCTCGGCATGTGATACATCATTTGAAAGCTATTTTTAAGAGCAATCTGAAAAACGAAAAATACAATATGGCTGCCACAAGACAAACAAAAGTTACCTCGGATATCTCGATAACTAAAGAATATAGAACATTCGTTTCTACACCAAAATATTAGCCTCCAAAAAGTGCCCCAATAATATAAAAGTCTAAAACCTGTCTGACTAAGGATTACTTGGCTACAGCTAAAAAGGGAATCATAAAATTTCTAATTTTTTTGGAAAATCTCAAAAACGGTTTCAGTTAGCTGTGATTTTTTTAACGGATTTAGAATCTGCATAAAATTTGCTACAACTTATCCTATTCAACCGATCTTGTAGCTGTTATGGTTTCGTAATGGTGGGGCATCGAATTTGGAACACACGGTATACGTTATATCTATGTTGAATTCTGAGACAATTAACAGTTTCCATGTAGGATAAAGTTCCACATTTTTTATGTTCAATATGATCGTTATTCTGTAAACAATGCATGGACCCTCTCATTTGTTGTATTTATTTATTAAAAATTTGTGCTGGGTGTTGAAGTTCATTTAGAAGTTGTTACTTTCTTTTTGGAAATTGTTTTAGTTCTAGTGTTTATTTATGTATTTATGCTTGTTAGTATTTTATCTCGTTAGCTATCAATCAAGAACCACTTTAACATACTGACTATTTTAAATATCCATGCTTGTCCATATTTGTGTTCGGGACATTTTGAAAAGAATTTTATTGCAAACGTTTTTATTAAAAATGTTGTCCATTTATAATACACATATTTCATATTGTCAATTAGGTATAATTATTTGACTTCGTACTTTGCCAAATAACGACACCATAATTTTACATTCCAATATCTATTAGGTCACAGTTGTATGCATATAACTCGCAGCCGTTATTATTGTTTCGTTAAAAATTACTGAAATGAAAAGCGAGCGTTGACTCTTTAAAACTAATTGAAAAAACAAGGACCTCCTAAAACAGTTGTTCCATTCACATGAGCAGCTCTTCAAATAAAAGATGAATAACTGTTTTCCCAGAAGGGAAAAATTAGGTTAAATTTAACAAAGCTTTAGCTAAATCAAAAAAATATCTTGTTTAACTTTACATTTTTAAAAAGTTATATCTCTTATTTAAATATACATTATTAGTATTAAAATTTAGTGGGAATGGGTTTTAAATTTAGTCGACGTTTTACTGTTTATTAGCTCCTTAGAACTAAGGGATTTTTTCTTGTTCATAATGAGTGATAGTTATACAAGTTAAGTAACAAACAAAAACTGGAACAAGGCGCAGGTTGTACTTAAATTCGATGGTTCATTTAACTTTTACATATGTACATACTGTATTTGTTATCTTATTAACAATATTGATGGAAAGGCATTTTTTCTCTTATCGAACCGCACTGTTTTCAGTATAAGTTTTTCGTGGATTAGTTTGATAAATTTTTAGAATTATCTCAATGAGAATAATGATAAAAGTTTGAGCCACCAACAAGTGCTGATATTTTTATAATGCATTTCACAGACCTCCGTATAAGGTTCAATTACTTATTGTGGATTATATCTGGGATAGTCAGTAAATTCTGTTATGAGACTCCTAATATATTAGTCAAACCATTTATCTACATAGGGCAATACTAGTGCTGGATGGATGAAACATCACACGACTACAGAGCAACTTTTGATTTGCAGCTTGTATTGAGAAGTATTTCTACAATAGTCAACTAGTGGAGATATTGAAGAGCTTCATTGGCTTGACATAATAATGCTTCATCATTAAGCTTGGCCAAGCGATGGTAGAATCATGGTCGGGCGCAATACCAATGCCATCGCGCGCTTGTTTACGATGACGATGACACGATACACTTTAGTTGTTATCTGTCGGTCGATGCATAGAGTACTAATAAATAATAAATAATGTTGAGCGTAAAGAGGAGAAAATGTACCGTACGCTGATAAAGTGAATAAATTTATCGGTGAATTTCCGGATTTATTCTATGATGGAAGTACAATAATTTGTAAAATTTGTGATCAAGACTTAATGTGCTGGAATAAATACGGCTGCAAAATTCATGTCAATAGTAACCGGCATAAAAATAAAAAAGTGGCGTGTCTTCTTTGGAACCTCAGTTTATGTTTGATTTACTGTTAATGCTGATTGCCTGGGATGTTCCCCTGCGCATATTGGATAAACCAGCATTTCGGGAGTTCTGGAATAAATACAATCCCCAGGTGAATTTACCAAGTCGTTCATCGTTACGTAGATATGTACCAAGTGTTCGTGAAGACATTGTAAATAGGAATAAATGTGCATTAAAAAATACACGGCTGTGGTTACGTGTTGACGAGACGACAGATTGTAAAAAAAATTCTGTTTTAAATGTTATAGTACGTGTACTCGACCCTGTTAAACCAACATTTCCACTTTTACTAGCTAGCAAAAGACTAACTGAGTATACTGGCAAAACAATTACGTGGGTGGTGTTGGAGACTTTCGAAAAATTTGACCTGTCAAACAAGTCAAGTGTTAATGTTTGTGACCGACGGTGCTGCGACAATGCGTTTGGTGGGCTGTTTTCTTCAAAGAGACGATTGTAGGTTTTTACGTGTTACGTGTAAAGTGCATGCGTTCCATCTTGTAGCAGAAACGATTCGAAAATGTTTTTTCCAAAGGTAGATGCATTAATAGCAAATACAAAAAAAGTATTTCTCAAATCTCCTAAATGGCTTCGAGCATTTCACACACTGTGTCCTGGTATTCCGGAACCACCAGAGCCGATTCTTACACGTTGGGGATCGTGGTTGAAGGCAGCTTTTTATTATGCTGAATATTTTCAACAAATAAAAGCTGTGATACTACAGTTCAACCCTAACGAGGCTGCAGCTATTAAGGAAAGCCAGACAAGCTTTCAAGATGTTTCCCTTGAAACAGATTTAAAAACTATTTATAACAATAATTATAGAGGACTACACGACGCAATAGAAAAATTGCAAAATACTTCGTTGTCGTTAGTGGAATCGCTGCAAATAGTGGATGACGTAAATACACAGCTACAGACTATAAATGATGCAAAAAATAAGCCCGTTATTGAAAAATTCGAGAGTGTATTACGGAAAGATCCTGATTTTACCAAATTAAGACAAATTTGTGATGGTGCATCTACAGCTGCGTTAAGTGAGTTCAGAGAGTGTTTTACTTATGCCTGTATTACTTCCGTAGATGTCGAATGGTCTTTTTCAAAATACAAACATATTTTTTCACCACAGCGAACATCGCTTACTGAGACAACTGTAGAAACATATCTGATGCTACACAATTATTATAGAAGTGATCCAGTTTGTGATAACTACAACCAAACTACTTCACAAATCTGAGAAAGTGAGTTTTGTACATATTTTTATAAAGTGTACCAATATTAATAAAATTTATTTCCATTTTTTTATTTATTTATTTATTATTAGTTATCAATTAGATATACAATGTACATGTGTGAACGTCATTTAACAGTTTAATAATAATGTGCAGCACTAAGCTTATAAAATATAAGGAAATACATAAAAAAGAATTTAAAGCGAACGAAATAGTACAAAAACATACATCACAATATATAATATATTTTTGTTTTTATTATTGTACTTATTCAATTATTATGATATGATGCATACACAGTACGTCTCTGTAGGATTAATAACCTTGGCCAGGCTTATTCATCATTGTTCTTAAGCCCATACTGGAACGTAAGATCTATAAGTTTATTTGATTTGAAAATCCATCAAAAACTTTAGATATGCGCAGAATCCAGAGGGTCTGTTCATTGGTATACGAGTTTGTAACTATCTATCTATCTGTCACCTGGTATTATTTCAAGTTGTTTTTTTCTTGAGAGTTCAAATGTTATTGGAACAGAACAACTCTATAAAATATCAGCCTTGACTATTTAAGTTGAGCCATTCATTTTAGTAAGACAGGAAATCGTGCTAGTTTTGAAATTTCGCTCAATGAATTTAGAAATGTACTATACATTTCTCATCCCTTTATATGAAGGGAACTGGTTGAATTTCAAATAAATGAGGACACTTACACGTAATTAAAAACGTTAATTAAAAATTTGTTTTTATAAAATATATGTTTGTATATTCCTTTGACAAACATATCTGTTTGCAAATTAGTATAAAAAATGAGTGCATTTATAAAATACATACGGAACAAAGTCAATACATGAGTTTTCTTATTGATGTGACATTTATTAAGATGCTTATAAGAAGATGGTAGCTGAACGAACAAATAATGGAAAAATAAAGAACAGTTTGTATAAACAAGACGAGAGTTAACAGGAAGGAAAATATTGGTATCATATATAATTTTTATTACTAATGTATATAAATATACAGGTTGGGCCAGCTTTTAATCAGAAAAATTAAAGAATCGATAGAACACGCCAAAATATTATGAATTTGTTCTATAAACTTATAAAAATAATAATAATAAAGATCTTTATTAATTTTAGAAAACAAGTAGCAATTACTATTGTTTAACAAATTTTGTCAATAATTATATATACATATACAGGGTGTCTCACCAGGAACTGCATCGATCGATATAGGGAAAAGTACGCACCAGAATATTTTGAAAATTTAGGGAATTACTAATGGCAGTGTGGTCAATCTAACTAAAATAATTACAAACATCTGGCATTTCCAGTTATACCGGAAGTTGATACCAACTTTCTTATTTTAAATAGAATACCCTATATATTATAGAGTTTTCGAAAAGAGCATAAAATTTTGAGTCAAAAACCCGTGATACCCTATGCCTAAACCCAGCCGTTTCAGAAATATTTGACATTTTAAAAAATTTTGACAGGTGCAATGGTTTACAATAACCCTTATAACTTTCTTCGTGTAAAAGATACTCATTTGTTCTTTGGCACGCAGAAAGGCCGTAAGGTGAGCTACAGTTTAAAGAAATTCAATAATAATATACCAAGTGTTCCATTTTTGACGTTACATTTTGTAAACTTCAAACCGCGAAAACTTGCTTAAGTCAAGTGGAACACCCTGTATTTTTTTACGTATTATTTTATGTATAATTAAATTCCTTTTTCTTCTAATATAAGCAAAAATTACAACTTTTTGAAATATTTGCGATTTTCTTAGAAATTCTAGAATTTTTAGTAAAAATTTTATCAAATTAGCCATGATTATAAACAATCAGTAATGTCAGTCATTCTCTTATGTCAAAAAATGCCACCGCATTTAAATTACACCCACAAAAACGTTTTAAATTTGGTTATTATTTATGGAGAATGTGATAAAGTAATGTCAAAAACTTATAGTACACTCGATTTAAAAAAAACTGGTACACTTTCTTTTAGCTATGTAAATCATTCGTTCTTTGATTGATAATAATAATCTAACAAATGTCACTTTGACGTTAATCAGTGGCGTCATTATTAAAAATTGTTCGACATCAAACAGATATTCAAAAATTTCGAATTGTTTCTAAAATTGAAGATAGTTGGTCAATAAGAAGACTTGCTACTGAATGCAATGTGAGTAGAACCACGATAATGACTGTTAAGAAACAATGGGAAACCAACCAAACGGTATCCCGTAAAGTTGGTTCCGGTAGGCCCAGAAAGGGCAATAATCAAGAAGATGAAAATCTTATAAATTACCTAATAGAAAACCCTTTTCAGACTGCAGTAAATGCAATTTCAGAGACAAATTTCCCTGCTTCGGTATCTACTGCTTGCAGAAGAATAAAACTACAAAGCGACTTGAAGAGTTGTTCAGCGGCTAAAAAATACAAACTTTCAGAAGAAAAGAAGCAGGGAAGGATTATTTTTGCACTCAACTATATAATCAATGATGAAAACTTCTGGGGACAAGTTGTCTTTTCTGACGAAAAGGTTTTTAAATCCTGTAACGATGGACATGTACGACGAAAAATATATTGTCGATCCACAAATATTAGGAAGGTTTTCAGTCAATGTCTGGGCTTGGATGAGCCTAAATGGGTTAGGTGTGTGTTGGAACAGTGGTGGTCATCTCAATTCCATTAAATATATTGAAATATTAGACAATATTATGTTGCCGTCAGTAATAGAGGTGTTTACGGAAAATAATTTTATTTTCCAACAAGACAACTGCTCCATACATACGGCCCATCGTGTCAGGCAATGGTTTCTTAATAAAAACTAGAGTTGTTACCGTGGCCATCTAAAAGTCCGGATTTAAATCCAATTGAAAATGTATGGGGACTAATGGTGAAACATATAAGAAAATTAAATAACTATCCAAATAATGCCCAAGAATTGGAAGGGATAATTGAAGACGCTTGGGAGAACTTGTCGCAAGAAGTTGACCTTGCAAGAAATCTGATTTTGTCCATGCCTGCAAGACTTCAGGCAGTTTTAGACGCTAAAAGCAATGAAAAATTTGACCAAAAACCTTTATTAAAATATATGTTAAACAGAAATTTAAATTTATAAAAAGGAATAGATAACAATATTACATTACTTAATTTGACAGTGAAACATAACCTAATTTGACAACACAAACCGGTCACATAATAAAGGAATTTTTGAGAATTTTTTTTTTTCTTTTTCATAGGAAATTTCCCCCCCGGATGCAATCTACGTGAAAAATATTAGTTAATGCTGTATTACGTAATTGAAGTTCATTTATTTTTATTTTTTTTATTGTATGTTCAGTTTGCATTGTTAAAATTTTCTTTAACCTCAAGTGGTATTTTTGTGTTCTTATTTTAAAAATAGAATTATCATTATTCAGTTAGTATTTTAATTACAACCATTAGTAGAATTATCCGTAACAAATATTATTTTTTTAAACAATAATATGGCAGGCTTGAAAATGTTTTGAAAAAAGTTATTTTCTAATTATTTTCTAAAATTCCATTTGAATGAAATAAAAGAGAAAGGTTTAATAAGTTTAAAAACACAAAGAGAACCGATCTCCTCCAAAAAACCCAGGTCCGGGGGTAAATCACCTCTTCTCCACCCCCCTCTCGACATGCCTGGCCAGCCCTATTTACAGACATATGCACACAACTAAACTATTAAGATTTTCGATTACAAGAGTTGTACCAGTTTTTTTTGAAATCAAGTGTACATTTGCCACTCGATATCCACAAAAACGGAAACCGTTACCAAACACTGTAAAACGCATACTGGATAATTTTAAAAACTATGGCTCTGTCAAGGCAAGAATTCAAAAGCGAAAGCCTATTGTTGATGACGAAAACGTAGAAATAGTAATTCTGGGATATTTTCATTTTCAATGATGTCATTAAGACAAGCAGCTCTGGAATCGGAACTATGCAAGGATTCAGTTCACAGAATCTTAATTAAACATAAATTTCACCCGTTTTCGTTCCAAATGATTCAACGATTAAAAGAAACAGATTTCCTAAGAAGAGAAAATTTTTGTGAATTTATTCAAATATCTTTGTCATTGCATAGCCATTAGTTCAAACCTTGCGGAACTTAAAATTTTTGAAATTTTCCGCTGTATCTGCTATAAATCGGACTCTGTATCTGCCCCAGTTAATAAATCATCCATGTAGAAATCTATTTTAATAACCTTACTAGTGAACGAAAATTCGACTTCATTATCGTAGCCAATATAGAAAAGATATCTATCTGTTGCACGTGGGTCGAGCATCATTTAATGAAATTCCTGATGTTGTTTTTGCAGACCCATCAAGCACAACCCAGCATTTGGTAGTCAAACTAATAAATTATCGATTGCATGAGGCGGTAGATAATACCCGTTATTTGAACTAACCTGAATTTCTGACATATGATTATACTGCTCATATTCTGACATAAAATTAACATAGTCAGATCTTAAATATTTGTTTTTATTAAGTTTTCTTTTGAGCACAATGAATCTATTGAGAGCAATTTTTTGAGAGTTCCCCAGCTTTTCTATAGATTTTTTAAAGGGAATTTTAATAACAAATTTGCCTGACTTATCTTTGCGAGTAGTTTGCTCAAACAATTTTTCATAGTACTGCTTCGATTCTGACAAAATTAATTTTTTATTATTCACCTCTTCTATCTCCCAAAATTTAATAATATTATCAGAGATAGAAGTGTCAGAAGAAATAACATTTAAACAATTTATTGTTGATTATGCCTGTGAATTTAAATGTAAGTTACCAGCAACGATATATCCCAATTCTGAATTATGGAGCGCTGCGGTAAATTAGGACCTAGTCTCTCCTGCTTAGTTTTTATTATAGACCAAAAAATATGTGAGCCAAGGAGAACATCAATTTCTTGTGAAACATTGAAACTAGGACCAGCTAAAATTAAATGGGAAGGGATATTCAAAAATTGTTTGTCAAATGACAATACCGTTAATTTATCTGTAATTTTAGGCAGTATCAAGCAGTTAACATCTATACTGAAATCGGTACAACTAGATCCTATGGTGACTACTTATGTTAGTCGGTGTACTACCTACACCCTTTATTACGCGAATCATTTTACGTTTTTGTGTGTCTAATTTAAAACACATACTCTCCGATATAAAATTACTTTGGGAACCACTATCTAGGAGTGCATTACATGTTATAAATTTTGAACTACGTTTTATTTTAATAAGAGCTGTGCTTAACAAAACTTGGGACGATTGTGCTTCTGGTGATGATGACATCACATCAAGAGCCGACACATAATTACTTACGAATTGATTGTCAGCGTTATCGCTCGTTGATGCCACATTGTCAATGTTTTCGGAGGACTGTGTGTTACCTGAATAATTGCAATTAGATTTATTTTCATATAAATCAGAGTGTAAAATCACATTGTGAGGCTTATGACATTTGTAATATTTTACTTACATTTTCAAGATGGATCAAATGACCTTAGACAATTTAAACAAAGATTTAATTTCATTATTGCAGAAATGCGGCGAGAACCCCCAAAATCATTTGCTGAAGTTCGTTATCAGAAATAGATGTTGTTAGAGGTGGTTCAGTAATTGTCAGTGACTGCCAATCAACTAAATCTATGTAATCTTCTGCATTAAAATTAAACACGGGAATATTAAACTCGCGAACTTTGAGTGTTGTCTATTTGTCTGCCTAGATTTTAATATTCTTCTAAGACTTAAATCTCTCACATGTTTCCGACTATCACGTAACATCGCCAACAAAATATTTTCGGGGTGACCAAAATATCCGTTTCTTTGCAACACTGGATCTATTACTTTTTTTACTTCATTTGGTAGGAATCGAGATTTTTTGTGATACCAAAATGGTTGCTGTTCTGCATGAAGGTTGCGTTTTAATTTCAAACCATGTCAGGGCGTATACTTTAATAACATATTCCGTTATAATTTTAAGATTGTGTGATGGATTTCCCGTTGACAATCTCAAAATACGGTTGGCTGTAGTCAACCATCTGGAATGTGCCATTTTTCCTGGTTCCCTTTGGGCTAAACTTAAAGGAACGTTACCTTTCGACATTCCAAGGCAAATTTCGATAAAAATATCGTTGATTGGTACTTAGCTGATCAAGAGTAATTGCAGGCAAAATTATTTCTACTATTTCAAAGTTTGTAATAGGCAACTTTTCGCAACTTTCTAGTTGCTTTCCAATTTGCCCAGAAAATCCTCTTGGTCCACTACTATTTCCGTCCAAATGTTGCAATAAATGGCGTAGTGGTAGTTCATTTGTATGTAGCAAACAAACAAACCACTGCAAAGACCGTCCCATTGAAAGCTCAATTTGTCTTAAGATAGGTACCATTTTTACGACCTGTGTTAACAGCTGTTCCATCGCAACCAACAGCTTGCAATTTAGAAAGGTCGACCTTTTCCGTTAAAAAATTTAACATACTTGTTTTAATATTTTGGGAACTACCAGATATGGGAGAGACATGACCTACATATATGGATCCTGGTTCGGATTTCAGCACAATATGCTCTTCACTAATTATTTTTCTGGATGCCCTTTCGCCCTCTTTAACTTGAATTAAGGTTCTATTTTCCGCCCATCAAAATATATGGCATGAACAGATATTGGCGCCTCTTCCTCATTTTTTCTTTTCAGAGTATCACGGGTTTTTGCTCTTTCCCTCCATATTTTGCTGCGATCGACTATTTTGGAGGAGTCTTTTCTGGTTAAAATTTCCCGTATCTTTTAGGGCTGCATTTACGAGAATAACCGCTGATCTGTCAGAGACCCCTGTTCTGTCATAAGCCTGTGCCAATTTGGGAAATTTTTATTCTCATTTGAGAAGTCAAAGGAGAGTCTATATTGGTGTCAAGTGTAACACTTCCAGCATATTCAAGTTCACCATCTTCATCTGAAGAATCCGAGGTTTCTTCCATAGATGGTGGTAAATGATAGGTTTCTTTCATAGGTGGTAATGAATGACAATTTTTTTTCTTGCTGTTGATTTATTTGCCTTTCTTCTGCTTTAGCCTTGCGTTCTAACCTCATTTGAAGTATTTTGCTTGATTTGACGTCAACTTTTCCAATTACAATTTTTCGTGAACTTCTCTGATCGGTTAAAAAATCTCGTTCAGCCAAAGGCACTTTAATTTTACAGGCACAACTTAAAAGTTCTTACATTTGCATAGTGAAATATCAAATAATTTATTCTCGGCCTATTCCCTAAATATAACGACTTTTTTTGAGGAATTTAATTTACCGTCCTGTTTTAAAGGATTTTTAATGTTATGGTACTTGTTGTGGTATTCCCGTATTTTGTATAATATCTGTTGGTTAGATACAACAGAAATGGAACTCTTTTCCCATAAAATTTTTAAGTCTTTTATCAACGGCGAACACACGTCAGCAAAACTGGGTTCTTGTTTGCTTTCTTCCAATAACTTTATACGAGAAAACAAATAATATCTTATGATATCTGCGTACGTCGGCAAAACATTGTCTCTGAAAGTATTTGGTGCACCAAACACAGAGTCTAGCCGCGTTTGAGGCATTTCTCTAACAAAAATGCAAAACACAAACAAAGAAATCGCACTATTCCTTTTCAAACTAGGATTCGCACTAAAACTAAAACAAAACAACTGCTGCACTTTATTAACATCTAACACTCGCTGCAATCGAACTCTCACAGACTAAAACGAGCATTCACGAAGTTGTTAGGCAACTCAATACAAGTAAAGTTTGCAATGATTGCCGTACTAAATATCGCCAATATTAAAGGGAGCGTCTTAATGACACAATATTTGCTTCCAGAATGTCAGTCGGCAATTCATTCCTTGCTGAAAGTTAGTATTTTTTTTTCATTTCTATTAATATAGAAATAGCATTTTATGGAAATTCTTATTTTTTTAAGTGTTTTTATTGTATAGTATGTATAGATATTATTTTTTTGGAGTGTCGATTTTGTCGGAAAATAGGTACAAACCCCCAAATATTTAGAGCCATTTTGGCAGCCAAAGATAAAATGCGATTTTAGCGAGATGTACAGTAAATAAGTGCAGTTAAAGACAACTTTTCCACATAAAAAGAGGCTATATAAAATTCAAAAAAAAAAAAAAATGTTCACTCCACCCTACTGTAAAGGCATCCTTGAATTCCAGTCAATTACTATAATTACCATCAAATGTAGGCAATTTTATTGGTGGAAGATTTACCAAAGAATATGAATGAATTACGGCAGGGGAACTTGGCCGAATAACAACTAGCGAGTTTGTCTGAGTGACATTGGGCATATTTGCCTGAGAGACATTATTCTGAGCATTATTAGAAGCAATATTATTCATTATTTGCACTATTGACAGACGCACTAAAATTCCCAACAGAACCAACATAAGATCCTACGGAACTCCTTCTATTCACTGATTGTTAAATTCATTACAAATTTGTTGAGCTTGACTTATTAAGTGAAAATATTTATTTTCAAACACTTCAGCTTCAGAATCAGTTTCTGAATTTTCATTTAATTGAATTTTAAGTTGCACCTCGTTAAATTCATCGAGGGCTGGCACTAAACTTTCAAAACACGCTTTTAATTGTAAAACTGTACTATTTTCTAAATTTTCTTTATCAAAAGTACTAAAATAATTCTCAAAATGAGTTAGTGCCCCTTTAAACATTCCTCTCTTAATTTTTAAATCAGAAAGTTCTTTTTTTAGTTTTCTCTGTCATTTTGAAGAATTCAAAAACAATCAACAAACAAATCGAAAAGCACTTTATTCTTTATGCCAAATGGGAAATAAAACGGAACGACCTTACGGCTTTTTGGACACTTGAATAGTTTGGCAGTGGAGACCCCAATTGGAAGTTTTTTAATTGGTCTTCCGGCCTTCATTTTCTGTCCACTTATTGACAACACTCTCCTGTTCTGACAGCAATTTTAATTTTTCGCTGTCATTCCAATTATTTTGACATAACAGCTTTTCATATGATGATATTCTGCACTAATTTCGTATCGCCTTCTCAAAATCACCTAATCCCGGTACGATGGATCAATGTTTTGGATTATAATAATTCGTTTAATGGACTGTAAAACACATTTCTTATATGAGAAGGCAAGAGGGTAAATTACAAATTCTTCGTAAAAAAACAATATTGTTATTATCATTTTTTCCTAGCAATGATATTAATAAAATATTAAACAATAACATTATCCAACAACGCATGGTTTGCCTTATATGCAGACGACGTATCTCTAATAATCTGAGATAGATCAAATAACATCCTAAAAAATAAATGTGAAGATATGCTACTAAATTTAATGAACTGGTTTAGTAGCATGTCCTTATACTTTGATAGTAAGAAAGCACAGCTTATTGGGTTCCACAGTCCACACGCCACAACAAAAGATAACAGACTTGAATGTACGCATTAATAATACGGATGCTTTCTGTATTCGAATTACCCAAAATGATAAATGACGGTTTCTAGGTCTTTACCTGAACCATGTTTAAACTTGAAAACACTATGTGTATTTTTGTCATCTAAACTATCTTCTATTAATTTTTTATTTACAAACCTAAAATCAGCTCTTACGAAAGAACAATTATCACGGTGTATTATGCTCAAGTGGAAAGTCGGTTGAGTTACGGTATCTGTTTTTGGGGAGACTCGACCCTCTCACATGATGTATTCCTAGCTCAAAAGCGAATTTTACGGTGCATTGCTGATACACCCACTACTCACACATGTAAAAGTATTTTTAAAAATTTTAAAAACTCACCCTGTAGAGTCTATATATTTTTGAAATTTGTTTGTTCGTTTTTAACAATAAAAAAAAGTTTTTAACTAATAGCAATTATCACCAGGTAAATACTCGTCAACAAAATAATTTACCCTTAACATTTGCTCGGATTAATATTACTTACAAATTCCCCAGCCGTATAGGTGCCAAAATATATGACTGTCTGCCAAATCAAGGAAATTTCAACTTTTGTTCTTTACTTGTATAAGTTTGGATAATAAGTTATTATTATTTCAATAATTACCAGTTGTAAACAAAAAAATATTTGGTTTTTAGGCAAGCTTTAAGTCAATTAAGTTTGTTCCTTCAAAGAAGTAAGTATTAAATTTATCTTAATATTACACTTCTTTCGAGACTTTAAGTAAGAAGGAATCTTGAAGTAAATTCTTATTTAAATGTTTTCCTTGACATAAAATATCTGGAATAAAATAACTTCTAGAATTTTCCATCTTCTTTGATACTTTAACAATGTGAAGTGTTCTAATATTGGAACAAGTGAATCGCACAGTGGTGGGAGGTAGAAAGCTATGCCTTTGCCAAACAAAGACGACATACCTTACCTACTACGCGTCGAATTGTGTGTGCCGTACTTTGTTAAAAAAGTACTTTTTTAAAAAAATAAATAAATAATAAATTCTTTAATATTCCAGTTTCCCGCGTTAGGTTACATAGTTATGTAACAAAAATTAGGTTAAATATATTAACAAGATAAAAAAGATGAGCTAAAAAACTACATTTGTGAAAAAAATTTCAACCCAATCGTACATTCACAAGAATTTATTTTTAAAACTTGATAATACATTAACCGTGCAAATTATTTATAAACTTCTCTACTTTATATATTACTTTCGAATGGGGTTTATATGAGGTTTTAAAAACTATGTTTTACTTCCATAAATAATACAAAAGTACTAGGTACAGGTAAAGCGTCCATTGTTTTCAAATTAAAGAGATACAGGGTGTTTCCAAAACATGTGCCATCGCTTAAAAGGAGATTCTACACACAAAAATGAGACAAATATACCTAATTTCTATCAACATAGGTCCATTTTTGCTTCGTTTCTGAGATATTGAAGTTTTATTTTTCTTTACGTTAACTGTAAATCATATATACGCGCCACTGATTTTTTTTTGTTTTTGATGGCCCAATTATGTAGAAAATTAATTGCCGAAAAAATATCACCTTTTGATGTTTTATAGATATCGGCATCGTGTAGAAGATAAATGCCAGTTTTAAAGTCTTGAAAAAAGTCTATTGAAAAAAATAAAATAATGCTACTAAATACCCTACATAAAAAAATTGCATTTATCTCCTACACGAAACATAAATCTAACAAAAATCAAGAGACTTCCTTTCAGCAATTAACTGTCTACATAACTGTGCCATGTAAAACTAAAGAAGTCAGTGGTGTATATATTTACTCTACAAAATTAACCGAAATAATAAAACTTCAACATTCTGCATTTTAAGTACGAAACAGCAATGGACCCATGTTGATAGTAACTATTTGTCTTATTTTTGAGTGAGAAATCTCCGCGTAAGCGATGACATGTTTTTTGAAACACATAAGAGCAAGGGAAGTTTCTAAAAAAAAATAATAATAATAAAATATCTCAAAAACTGTTAGGTTTTGCATTATGCATATTATAATTAAATCAATTGCAAATAAGCTCTACTAACATTCCTTGAAAGGAATACGGCGACTTACCAGTCATGCACCCTGATGTGTACCTATATATAACATTATTAATGAATGACTTTCTGAAGTCATTGATATTAATTCATTATCAGTGTAGGATTAAAGTTGTTTGTTCTTCCCAAAAATGCTAAGCTAACATATTATATTATTATGTATTTTAACTGCCTATTTACAGTTTGTATACAGTATGTCCGCGGATGGGGTTTACAATAGGTGTAATGGCTAAAATTTTTAACTTTTCGAGAAAATGTTATTCTTTATAAAAGTTTTTGCTTGCCTAAAAAATAGTAGTGACGTTGACAAAAATTATATTTTTTATACGGGGTGATCAGAAATTACAAAAACTTAAAATTCCGTAAGAGTAAACTGGTTCTATTTTTTATTTTGGAACAAAATGTGAAATAAAAAAGTTGTTTCTAATTATATGGTCTGTCCAAATCCAAAATTTCATTTGAATATTGCAATGTTTCCGAAATTAGTGAATTTTTAGTAAAATTCTAGTAGTCGGTTTTTGTAAAATTTTTATTTAGCTAATTGCATTCGAACAAGGAGAATAAATACCTGATAAACAAGTTTGATTTTATAAAAGTGCATACATATTTGAAGTTTCTGACTATTAAATATCCAATTCAAAATTCCTCCACCAAATTGAACGCATGTTTCCATTCGTTTTCGAATGTTGTGAAAGCGGCCAATATCCATTTGGCATGATGACGGTCTCGGATGCTAGGGCCAGGCAGGACTATTGCCTTTTTACCCTAGTCTCGCTGTAGACCTGGACCGGCCTGTGCAGGGCGGGTTAACTTACTTTACGAACGGCCCCACTCACAAATGTGTGAGGTGCCGAAGATTTCGGTCAACCTCCCTGGGTCCTGGCTGATGAACCCTCTGCAGGGCCTCTTCTGGCGCTCTTCTGTCTTCGTCTTCTTTCTTCGCCAGCTTGTCACCCCCGGGGGTAGTCATCTGTCTGTCAGGGACTTGTGGATATTCTGTGACTTGGGATTGACTGCCATACACAAAGTGGCAATTGACACATTGTCATCTGGATCATCGGACAAGGTGAGGATGAACTGTGTAGCTCTAGGAGGTGAAGGCCTAAGTGCTTTCTTAGCACTTTCGTCCTTCACGGAGCCAGGGGACAACGGGCACTGGTCGGTTTACTAACCGGCGCCCGCAAGGTTTGTGGGAGGGTGGTTGGTCTGTCATGTCTTTTCAGTGGGTTTGGTCCATCTGTAAGGAAAGGATTAGTTATACTTACCCGTTATCCAGTAACTGTACCTTCGGCCTCTTGTGCCTCGGTGCGTCGGCCGGATCATAGGAGGTGGCCTCCCTGATCAGCGGGTTCCTGTGCTCCTCAGCTAAGGTGTACAGTTTCTTCGCTCTATCCCGGATGATTTCGGTGACTGGTGTGTACTCCAGGTCCCTGAAGATGTCAGCGTTTCTAACGTACCATGGTGCGCCCACCGCTGTCCTGATGGCCACATTTTCCACGGCTTGGATCTTCTTCAGATAGGTCTTCGCTTGGTATCCCCATGCTACGGAGGCGTAGGTCAGCTGTGGTCTGATGAGTGCTTTGACTAGCAGAAGCTTGTTCCTCAGACTGAGCCTGCTCTGGTTCCCTACCATCGGGTAGATGAGAGCTCTCGTCCGTTTGGCCTTGTGAAAGCTACTTCTAACTTCCTCAATGGAAATTGATTGCACAGCTGCCGAAATGCGCTGCTTTAGAATTTCAACGTCGTTGTCTATGGGTTGTTGGTAGGTAATTTGTTTTAGACGCCCCTAGAGAAATGTATCCGCAATTGTCAAATCTGGACTTCTTTGGGGGCCACAAAACTGGACCGCCTCGTCCAATCCACCTTTACGCAAATTTGCTATTAAGCCAATTACGTACGACGCAGGCATGATGTGCTGGACATCCATCCTGCTGAAAATACATTCTATTACGATATTCCAACGGCAAGGCTTCTAATTGATCAAAAAAGAATGTATTAAGCATATGTAAATAAGAGTTACTATTGCACGTATTTCCAAAAAAGTATGGCCCTATTATGCCATGATACGAAATAGCGCACCAGACATTTACTTTTTCTAAATATTGCCTTCCGGTAGAAATTCTAAATTCGGGGTTGGTCTCACTCCAATACCTGACATGTTGTGAAGCTACAGTCCCATTTGTTGAAAAAGTCGACTCGTCGGAGAACATAATAAATTTATAAAAATTCGTGTTGCCACTTAAAATTTCATTTCCTACCCATAACCAGAAATCTAGTCGTCTTGCTTCATCCCCTTCTTCTAAGGTATGGTTAAAATGTGGTTTGTATGGAAATATTTTATTTTCTTTCAAAATTTTTTGGATGCAACTTTTTTAACCACCTCCAAATGCCGGGCTCGATTTCTCAACGAAATTTTGAGATTTCCAGCAACAGATGCCAACACTAATAATGTGGCGGCGTCATTTTGATCATATTTTTTCTTCTCTTTCTTTACGTCAAGCACTGAACCAGTTTTTTTTAAATTTTTTGACCAATTTATGAACTGCCATTCTCGAAACACACATTGGGAAATTTTTGAATAACGTAACGGTATGAACTTTTACCGTCTCCATAACACTGTACTAAAAAAATTCTTTGCTCGACAGTTAACATAAAAATTATTTTTTAATGCAGATATGTTATGATATGTAGACGTACCTAGGTAACAACGCACCTAACAATCAAAAAGAACATTATAGTAATTATACAGGATGTTCCTAAAATAAAATTTTATTAAAAATTCACTAATTTCGGAAACATTGCAATATTCAAATGAAATTTTGGATTTGGACAGACCATATAATTAGAAACAACTTTTTTTATTTCACATTTTGTTCCAAAATAAAAAATAGAACCAGTTTACTCTTACGGAATTTTAAGTTCTTGTAATTTTTGATCACCTCGTATAAAAAATATAATTTTTGTCAACGTCGCTACTATTTTTTAGGCAAGCAAAAACTTTTATAAAGAATAATATTTTCTCGAAAAGTTAAAAATTTCAGCCATTACACCTATTGTAAACCCCATCCGCGGACATACTGTATATGAATGGAAATTTTGTGAATATTCAAATGGGCTTAAACATTTCGGTTCGATATGTACAAAACTTGTTATGTCATACTTTTCCATTATATAGTTAGCTACAATGATTTGTTTAAATTATTTATACTTTAATAACATAAATAATTGTTTTCTAGGTCAAGAAAATGAACTAACGGTGGACAATTTACTGGAAATTTCAGAAGAACAGATTATAGAACTTATTCCTCAAATCGGAAAGAGAATAAAATTCATAAAACACTTAAAAGCATATAAAGAAATAATGTGCCTTCCTGTGGTAAATTTGAAGTCTCATATACAGTGTGTTCACGAATGGACTTATACTTGTAAAATTTTTTATTTTTGGTTTCCTAATAAAACGTCATTCTTCATAAAAACTTCTTCTAATTCTGAAAAGTTCTTAATTTTGATTCAAATAATTTATCAGTTTTATTTAAATATTGTCTGAACAATAATTGTGGCATTCTCTAAATTTTTCCTTTTCTTTTTTGGGACTTACTACTACATGCATAATTCTTCGTTATCTAAAAAATATAATTAGTTACCCAGTATGTTACTGGAAACCTCTGCGCTTGTGACTTTACCTCAAAAGATTAGTCAGAGAGTGTGTTTTGACAACTAATATAAGACAAAAAAAATAATAATATAATTTCTTAACGTTTCAAAAAATACCCTCTGACTAATCTTTTAATGTAAAGTCACAAGCGCAGCGAGGTTTATTTTTGCAGTAACATACTGGGTAACTAACTATATTTTTTAGATAACGAAGAATTATTCATGTGGTAGTAAGTTCCAAAAAAAAAAGGAAAAAAGTTTTATTTAAATAATAATATTGTTGAACGAAATGAAATTTATCCTTACATTAAGTGGTAAATTTAATAGACCTCAATATTAAATCAAGAAAGAAAAGATTTCAGTCAACATAAAATATTTACTGATTCAAGTAATTCATCAGTTTTGTTTAAATAATACAGTTGTTGAACGAAACGACACATTTCTTACATTAAGTGTTAAATGTAACAGATCACAATAATCTCTACTTTTGAAATGAATAAATGAACAGATTAAGTATAAGTTAGTATTGAATATTGTTCGAAACTTGCTCTTAGCTGAAGTAGAATCATTATTCAAAAGTTAATAATTAGTTATCATTAAAATAAAGAGACTAAGATAATGACTTTTAGAATAACGTTTTTCTTGATGGATAAATATCTATTCTTGCGGATATATGAGTACAATAATGTCTTAGTTTAAGAATAGTAGTCTTAAAAATAGTTTAGATTTTTTTCCGTGTAAAGTCTATAGACAAAGAAAACATATTTAAAAAAAAACTGAAGTTATTCTTAGTCGACAAATGCCTGTACAATATTTCAGAATTGAAATAATACATTATTCAGTGTTTTGTTTGTGCCGTATATCTATTGTTTATTTTTTTTTTGCAATGGCTTTTTGTTAGTCTTCCCCTTTCTCATTTTAGCTGTAAGTAGAAATTATGACTTTTCTTATACACATGTAATATTTTTCCTATAAGAATAAAACGTATTTGATTTGAGTGACACACGGTACTATTTTTTTTATTATCAATATATTTCAATCATGTGCAAAAGAAATGCTGACATTAATTTAATTTTTTGAATAAAATGATATTGAATCTAAACTACTTAAATATGATGTAAGTTAACATTAGCTTAAAAATATATAGTAGAAATTAAAAATATGTAGTAGAAGTTCTAGTTTTATCATCTCGATTCAAGAAAAAAATAGTGTCATGAAAAGCCTATGGCAATATAACTTTTATTTAATATTAGTAGTCGGAGTGCATTTACAAAGATAGGTATGTACTAACTCTCAACTAAAATATTAAAAATATTTTCAGAGGTGAGTATTTTAGTAAAACCTGTTTTAAGTCGACAATAAAGTAATAACAGATGTTATTAGATAGTCCACGGAACAGCAAAATTTGCATGAATAGGATTTCCTGGATTTTGTATATACAAACTTGGTTACGTGATAAAGATAGATCAGTCTAAGTAGTAAAGCCAATTTCTCCTTATCCTTAATTTCCAAAGAGGGTACATGAATATTTACTTTACAGCTTTTATTACTGTCTGCATTTTTAGGTATTAGTATTTGTCTTGTGTAGATAAGTAACGCAAAATTCGAGGAAATATTCCCTGTTTATAAAGTAGTACAAGGTACTGTGTTAAAATTTGTTTTTCTGTTTTACCTGCGTGCGTTTTATTATCTATAGAGGTAGGTACTTCATTTACAACAACTAATTTAAGTAATTTTTACTTTACAAAGTTATAAAAGTAAAAATATTTCCTTTATGGAGCTGTAATTCAGATGTAGAATTAGTCGTACCTAATAATGCCTTTAAAGCGCCGCCACCTACGAAGATGCATATATACCAGATACTTCAAAGAATAGCTTTGTTCGCGGATCACATTTTGACCAATTCCGAACCAGTCCAGAATTAAATCAGGATTGTTATAAAGCGCATGCCTAATTATGAACTGGTGAAGGATTTTTTTTACCGCGAACGATTGTGGAACGATTTTAGAACCAAAAGTCCAAAAGAGAACTCCAAACCATCTAAACTGTCAAACGTTAGAAGTCGTGACTTAACCTAATCTAATATTTTTGTTCTTCGAACGTCACAAAAGTCATCATTTTTAATGGTAAAATTTGACACAAAAATTGATGTTTTTGTTACTAATATAAAAATGTCAACACTTTTAATCCTAGAATTAAAAGTATTTTTAATCCTAGTATTAAAAGTATATTTAGGTAAAAATTAAGCATTTTCATATTAATTCAGTTTATTTAAATTAAAATATGAAATTCTTACAATCCAAAATTATTAAACAATGAAATGAAATACAGAACTTATTGCTTAGGCTAGATATATAAATTCATTCAATTATTATTATTTATTGATAGTAATATTGAGAGTGCAGTTTGAGCAAGTTGAATAAAAATTAAACAAACCAGAAGAATCGACACTGTTAATATTTTTAACGATCGGTGGTGGTAGCATTCAAACTTGGTTAAAAAGTTATGCATATCCCATTCTTTAGTAGTAGCGTGTGGAGAACTGAATTTTGGTATGGATAATCTTTATATTAATATCTGAAACTGTTACACTCTTAGTGGTATCGTGGAAACACATTTCTTGATTAATTTTTCCTTGATTTTCTACATTATTGCAAGCAGCTGTATTATCGAGATTCAAGAGATTGATAGTATTACACGTACTAGGCCCGTTGGTGCTAGTACTAGGTTTATCAAGTCGAAATATTTTTTCTTGCTGTACTTTTTTTATTTTCTATAGATTCTTCTATATACCCCTCTGCAACAGTGTTCGACCTCCAACCGCCATGTCTTTTAAGACAAGTGACATGACCACCAGAATCTACAAGAAAAGTGGCAGAAGTTTGACGTAAGCAGTGTCCAGTACATTCATTTGCATTTGGTAAATTTAAATATTTTGCCACTTCTTTTGCAACACTACTAATTTTATGAATACCGACTACTGACCATTGACATCTTCCATTTTGATACTTTATAAAAAAAATTTCTTCAAAACCTTTTGGCCAAGAGCAGCGTATTTTCTATAAATACTCAAATATTTTTCTCCAAGAACCGTAAATGATCGACCCTTACCGGTCCTAGTATGAGAAACTTTTATCAGTAAAGCAGACTTAACATCTTCAATGTCATCAGTTTTTAAATGAATTAGTTCATCACAACGACATGCGCCCGCAATTCCCATTATTAAGGCAACTTATAAATAAAAATTCACAAAATTTGCCTACTTCATTCTTTAATTTTAAACATACCTTCATCATATGCTAACAAAACGGAGCTTAATATTGAACATGCTGCTTGGGATCATAATTGTTTTGTATACAAACATCATATCAACGAATTAAAGGTAAAAATGTCCTCCGCGTAGCTAGCAGGTGACACTAATACATTATCAAGTAATACCCATACCCCTAGTCGGAATTTATCTACGCAAGCATCTTCCTTGTCTTTAACTCCTGGCATAGAAATATATTACCAAAAATGTACGCGGTCTAAACACAAAAATTCCATGATACGCACACAATGGCATTTACATGTCAATACGATATATTTACCTTTACAGAGACTTGGTTAGACTCGCCAATCTCAAATACGGAAATTCTGTCCCCTAATTACAATATCGTACGGTGTGATCGTAACTTTGTAGAAACGAATAAAAGTAAAGGCGGCGGCGTACTAATTGCGTTACATAAAAATATACATATGTTGAACTTGATCTCAAATTTATTCGAGAATTTCTTCCTCAAATTGACATAGTTGGTATTAAAATATCAATTAACTTCCAAACTCTTTTATTTTGGTTATTTATATACCACCAAATATATCCAGCGGTTCATATGCAGTTCTGTTTGAGATGCTTGAATCACTTGATTATTTAAATGATGGTGACGTTTATTTTATAGGAGACTTCAATATTCCAGAATACAATAACACTAACATCGTTTCAAGCATACGTGCAAACTCTCTGCGCCAGTTTTCCCAATATCTTGATATTATGCAATTTAACACTGTTACAAATGTCAATAACGTTACACTAGATCTAGTATTGTCAAACAAAGATTGCCGTGTTACGAGATCTCTAGAGTGTCTACTGACTGAAGATTCACACCATCCACCCTTGGATATATCAGTAACAATAAATACTTCTCAGTCCGAAAATTTCCCGTGTAACCCAACAGAAAGCTACAATTTAAAAAAAGCAGATTTTCCTCAACTATACCAGATTTTATTCGAAACAGACTGGTCCTTCTTAAATGAACTAAAAAGATGTTAATATTGCATGCTCTGAATTTTACTCAAAATTGACTGAAATCTTTGATAAAACCGTTCCCAAATATGTTCCTAGACAATCTAAATATCCCCCGTGGTACACGAATAACATAGTACGAGACATAAAGAAAAAACGTATTCTATGGAAAAAATGTAAACAAACAAAAAATACCAATATTTATAGGGAGTTTAGTGATAATAAAAAAAAGATAAAGGATGAGTTAAGACAGCGCATGAAAACTATCTGCTGAAAATACAAGAAAACATAAAAAAGTGATCCGCAAAAATTCTGGTCTTACATTAACGGTAAAAGAGGTAGCAGTTCCATTCCCGATAATATTACGTATAATGATACTCAATGCACGAATCCCCAGGATATTGTCAATGCCTTCGCTAACTTTTTTCAATCTGCATATTTAAAACCCAACATAAATGAAGATAAATATCATTCCTATGAAAACGTCAGTAGTAACAGCACCAATTTGTCTCTAACGTCATTTTCCGAAACAGAAGTACTTAAATCATTAAAGAAAATCAAGCCTAAGCTTACTAAAGGACCTGATAATATTCCCGCATTTATCGTCAAAGACTGCGCAGCCATCTTCGCCGGCCCTCTCACAACAATATTTAATTTGTCACTAAAAACGCGTACATTTCCTGATGTGTGGAAATATTCGCGCTTATGTCCCGTTTTTAAAAAAGACAACAAGTGTGTGGCTGAAAATTATAGACCCATTACAATTATTTGCAATTTCGCTAAAGTCTTTGAGATTACTTTGCATATGTCATTATCCAATCACGTACATGGCCAAATTATTTGTAACCAACATGGCCTTGTTCCCGGTAGATCTACTGAGACTAATCTTGCATGCATCACGCAATTCATTTCTAAGGAATTGGAGGCAAATAGGCAAGTCGATATTATCTACACTGACTTTCCAAAGCCTTTGATCGCCTGGATCACTGTACTCTATTAGACAAATTGAGTAAGTTTGGACTGTCATTGATGCAGTTAGAATTTTCTCTTCATATCTAGAGAATAGGCGTCAGTATGTTGAATACCGTGGTTACAAGTCGTTTGACGTCCTAGCCACCTCCGGTGTACCCCAGGGTTCTGTACTGGGCCCGCTTTGTTTGTTGTTTTTATAAATGATATTGCAGATAATCTTAATGTAGAGAGTCTCTTATATGCCGATGATTTAAAAATATATTGTGTCATAGAAAACGAACAAGATTGTGAAAATCTTCAGAATAACCTAAACATGGTAAATGACTGGTGCCTATCTAATAACTTGCCTCTCAACATATCTAAATGTAACTCTTCACCTTCTCTAAAATGCGTAACCCTATCAACTACGATTATCATATACACGATCAAATCTTGCAGAGACCGGATCAGTAAAGGATCTTGGAGTTATATTTGATAAGTATTTAAGTTTTAAGGAACATATTAATTTCACTGTCGCATCGGCACTAAAAAGTTTAGGTTTTATAATTAGAAATTGCAAAGGGTTTAATAAAACTGATATTATGAAACTGCTGTACTATTCATTCGTACGTTCAAAATTGGAATACTGCTCGTTGATATGGTCCCCAGGATATGCCATTTATATAAATAATGTTGAGAATATTCAGCGGCGTTTTGTTAAATATTTGTGCTTTATTGAAGATAATATTTATCCAATAATTGGATATCCGCAAAATGTGATGTTGGAAAGATTTCACATGTCAAATTTGGAAAATAGAAAATAGCACATTCATTAATCTTTCTTTACAAAATTATGCATAACATGTTCGATTGCCCTCTCTTTGGAGCAACTACATTTTCATGTACCTCTATGACAAGTCGAAACTGTGAAACATTTTATCTTCCTAACCTCGAACAATTTATTAAAATTCTCTCCTTTGTATTTTATGTGTAGAAATTATAATTACTGCAAGATCAGCTTGATATATTCAACTGTAGCATTCGTTCAATTAAACAACTTGACTTATAATTTATAACTTTCGCTATACACTATTCTACTGTAGTTCTATTTTAATGTGTTCTTTTATTTTACTTTATTTTATTGTTATTAATATTCTTTTGTTTTTTATTATTATTGTTGTTGTTGTTATTGTTTTTATTATTGTTATTTTTTATTATTGTAATGCATGTTGTTATTTTGCAATGCCTGTTTATTATAATGTTCACATTCTTCATTGTAATGTTCCCACCCTGTAAATGGTTACCTGTTGGGTGGTAGTATCCAAATAAATAAATAAATAAATAAATAAATTAAATAATGTATGTTAGCAGCAGCCTCCAAAAACTGTTCAACTTGGTCCTTCGTTAAAACCATAGCTTTTTTAGGGGAATAACCATTACTTTGTCTTTTTAAAAATGCATCAACTTGAAAAATTTACTTAAATCTACGCCATTCTTGAGAGTCAGTGTCGATTTCACCATTGAATACTGTGAGCACAAAGTGGAACATTTCATTTTTGAGGACAGACTGGCAAAATATGCCAATAAAACACTTTCCGAATACCATGTTATATTCTTTTCAGAGCACCATTGCATAAAACGATTATATGAGCACTCGTACACTTCACGCGACTTTGATGGTAGAAGATTTAAAGTCACTTCGTTAGCAATTTCAACCACCTCTGCTGGTATACTCGACAAATCTTCAAAATCAAACGTTTCTTTCTAATAATGGACTATAATAAATCACAATTATTTGCTTAAATAGAATGTTTGTTTATATTTATTGGCATCCCTAGCAACCACACAATATCCATAGCAATCACATAGTGTTTGTCACAAACAACACGATGAAACTGTTATAAGTCGTATAATCGAAAATAATTATGTATGTACTTAATGTTTAAATATTTCGAATTTTTTTTTGCGTTTGAAGAAAAAATAACATGTTTTATTCGGATTTAAAGTGTCTTTGTTTGACTCGCAATTTTTTGCGTTCGCTCGGCTACGCTGCGCTTCGCCTCGCAAATATAAACATAATTGCTCGTCAAACAAAGTGTCACTTTCAATCCTAATAAAACAATATACTATTGTTGCGACAGTAAAAAAAATAAAATGAGTGAGACCGAAGAAGGTAATAAATAGTTAATTATCAGCTATAATATCCCTAGGACATTGATAATGCACGAGATAATTTTATGACAATCGAAAGCACGTTGCTGTTACCAACAAACGTGCTTGAGAAATTTGACATAAAATTATGAGGTATTTGTCAATGTCAGAGGGATATTCGGTCAGAAAATTTTTTTGATAAAAACATCAAATAACACGCAACACAACAAATCAATTATTTATTTATTAAAAGTATCAATGTCAGTTCTACCTTCTATGCTCATTTAACTCATATTTTCGTTCAAAGCAAAACTCCATAAATATTCCCCACGTGTATTTGTGACTGTTTGTGGTATTTTTTGGAATTTTTTCTTTAATTAGCGCGTTAATAGATTGAAAATTCGCATTGCCAAAACGTGACATTTTGAAATTTATTTGGAATATGAAGCTGTCAATGTCTTGGTGTCATAGTGATTGAAAACATCCCTGAATGTTGTTATCAGTTAAATGTTGAAATGATTGGGTGATTTGTGTCACATGACAAAAAATAATAAAATTTAAGTGACTGTTAGAACTGTCAAAATATCTTCTATTTAATTGTATTTTACCAACAACAAAAATTTTTAGAAGTGATAACCGAATTTTTGGTCTTTCCAACAAACTCAGAGGAGAGTGATAAATGGATTTACCAAAACACTTTGATTTTTCTGGAGCTATATAAAAAATACCGGGAGCAGGTGGGTTCACTAAGGATAGAAAATTTGAAGAAAATGTTAGAAGAAATTGCTAAAGAAATGTAACACACTACGAAAACAAAAATATCAGGGACTAGCTGCGAAAACAGATGGAAAGTCCTTGAACGAAATTATAAAAAGTATATTGACAATTCTAAACTTACTGGCAGGGGTAAAAAGTTTTTTGAATACGCTGATATTATGCACACTATACTAGGATCAAAAAAGAATATTCATCCTGTCTTACTTTTATCGTCAGACACGATAAATACTCTAGAGGAATGAGCAGATGATAATATGGAGAATGTGATGGAATTGAGCACTGAATCAAATGTGCAAGAAAATACGTCTGAAAACCCGAGCTGAAACTGTTTCAGCTCCAATAATACAAAGAAAGGCTATAACAAATCAGAAAGAAAACAAAAAACTGAAATCTGTTGTACTTAGAGACATTAAAAGTACGACATAATAAAAAACAACTGGAAATTGAAGAAAAAGGTCTTAGAAAAAAAAAAGAAAAAACGATTGATTAGAAAAACACAATGTTTAATTAGAAAAGTACTTAGAACAAAATCATACACACCTATAGTTGATTTTTGATTCCATAATGTTAACAATAATCTGCCATGTTTTTTTTTTTGATTTAACGAATCAACGTTTTATTTATGTTTTTAAAATATTTTTATTTTGTTTTATTTTTTTTGTATTCTAATTTTTTTTCCGTTATTGTTACTTAAGTTTATGCTTAATTGTTTAAAGACTTTCTACTTAGAACATATCATTTTATGTTAAAACATTTTTTTTAAATAAATTTATGTAAATTGTTTTCATATCCCTATCTCTTGCTCTCAAATTCAAACTTATAAAATAAATGTAAATACTTACCCATATATCATTAGTAAACAACACTCCCCTTGTTTTGGGAATTGTTTACTAATGATATTCAATTAAGGTCTCTTAACCAACCGAATGTTCTAATGAAAATAAACATTAAGTCAAATGTAACTCCTAGAATCAACTAATGTAAAAAGGTCAGTTTCTGGTTATGAAAAAAAGGAAAAATTTGTTTTCATTAAATTAAAAACCGCAAATTATTCATAACTTCCTCTCGAACTGCTACACCATCTCTGTCATTCCTATCTGGTTGACCATCTTCATTTAAAACTGTGTCATATTCAGGAGCTATCGCTTGTTCTTCTACATCAAAAACTACATCTAGTGATAAATTGAGCAGAAAAGCACATGCTCTTATAAAGTGAACAATAAATCCAACATTTTTTATCTTTACATGGTCAAGTTGTCGGAATTTCTATTTCATAATTCCGAAACACTTCGTTCGATACATTTGTGGAAAGTATATAACTATAATTTCTCTGACGCCTTGTTAAATATCCATTGTCCCTGAATGGAGTCAATAAATTCTTTAAGCAAGGATAACCACTGTCACCAAGAATGTACGAGTCTCCACATTTTTCAGGTAAGGTCTTATTTAAAGGAGAACTCTTCATAACTGGGCTGTCTTGTACAGTCGAGGATATCCCACAAAGATATCACGAATTCTTCGTTTGTGATCACACACTAGTTGAGCCTAAAGCAAAATTTACTCAAACACACATATATAGATCTTTATAGCTTTCATTTCTTATGAAAATAATAAAAGTTGAAATTTAACAAAAATTACAAGAATTGAGGATGCATATTCATTTTTTTTATTATTTCAATTTAAAGATATTGGCCAGTTATGTATGTATACACAATAATGGAAATTATTACCTGAATTGAATAAAAATGTTTTCTGTTTAAATATGAGTCACGATCCTCTGCAGGCTTGTCTATCCTGATATGTGTGTCATCAATAATCCCAACAACACCAGGGCAATTACTGTTTCTGAAATTTGTTTCAATTTCCACTTTCTCCAAATCATTAGACCATTTTGTTACCCTTGGATACAGGTTGCTAAGAAAATAGGTGACTCTTACAATTTTGAATAGAGTGCTTTTAGTTATATCAAACCTGTCGGAAACCTCTCTAAATGAAGTTGCTTCATTTGCAGCAAACCACAAAGAAACAGTTATGTCTTTGAGAGGAGTGACTTTCTCTGAATCCCCTTCCTGCTATTTATAATATTCAGAGTTAGCAAATCGATTTGTTAACTCTTCCATCATCTCTCGAGTTAATCGAAAATGTTCTATATAAAGTTCATCACTAAATTGTGGCAACACTTTTTCAAAATAAGATCTGCTTTTGGGAGCTTCAATTAGTTCTAAAAATTCTTCCATATCCTCATCACTAGACGATAAATGGTCCGACATACTAGATGAAAAAGGATTACTAAAAATAGACAAATACATTTTAAAATATAAATAAATAACTTATTACTTACTATACAATACTGTAAAGATAAGTTGGAGTTTTTTCTTTGCTACACCGAAATAAAATACAGAAAACAGCTGACGATACGGGTTGATACTGCGCATGCCAAGCCGGACCGAATTTTCCGTCCTAACAAAAATCCGAGGACTGCTAGAACCGATTCCGAATCGGTACTGAAAAGATTCGATGTGATCCACGAACATAGAACTGTTATCAAAAATTCAGAATTTTATGCACCGCCAACGCCGTTTTTCAGACTGCGCATGCGAATTGTCCCTGAACTGGTTCGGAATTGCACCCGCGAACGAAGCTAATGTCTCAACATTCACTACATAGTGATATGATTTTATCACTAAAAAAAATACTTTTTAAAAAAACACCCTATAAACCTGCTTAAAAATTACATCAATCTCTGTTTAACCTATTGTAATGTTACGACATTTTTAAACTTATTAATTTATGAGTTGAGCATCAGAAGTTCAAAAATGTCACAAAAGTTGATGTAATGAGTAGAATTAGGGACTTTGAATGTCATCCTAGAAATGGATTTTTAAACCTAATACTATATTCCGAAAAACGCGTGAAGCAGGCCGAAAATCAAGTACCACAAGGGTCCCTAATCCGATGCACTTTAATGTGATAAATATTACGTCTAAGCACATCCACTATTATTTAGGTTACAACCGAAAAATGGAAAGAACTGTTTTTCGTTGAAACGTTGTATGACGGGTGTCTAGAACGGACAAAAACATTTTTAATTTTCTTTATTTTTGACTCTGGATACCAGGTTCTTTAGCCACGTATAATGTTTGTTAACTGGTCAAAATACGTTTAAAAATGTGTCCAAGTGTTACAGTTTGATCCGTGTTTTAAAAAGAAAAATGTAAGACAACAATGAGGAAAAGAAAAAACAGAAGGTAGATATAAAGAAAAAGAGAAACTACTTGGGATGACAAGGACACAAGTTTTTCGTCAATGGGTCATTATTAACGATTTTCAATTTAACACACGTTTTGTGTGACCACGGAAAGTAGGGGTGTACACTTAAAGTAAGATGATACAGAGGTACAAAACTAAACCTAAGACAGACTGCAAAATAACATCCAAAGGGGTGACCTGTCATATAAAATATTTAGCCCTATTGAAACTAGAAAAAACTGAATTGCCTTGAATAACCGGACGTTGTCACTTGATAAAATTTGTAGCAACCAAAAAAGGCCACGGAAAATGTTGTTCTTCTATGGCGCTCGCCGATTTTATATAGGTGTGCTGGAAATTTACTGTGGTTAAATCTCATCCTTATTATGGTAGTAGTGAGTTTTCAGTTCGTATTTAATTTTTCAAACCATGTTTGTGATGGTATTTCTTGAGTTTTTTCTTACCGAGTCATTGCATCATGTTTGTCCAACTTCATTGATAGTAAAGAGTCATTTGTTGTTTTATCTTTTACCATTTCGTCTACTATTTCATTTCCCCAGATACCACTATGACCTTTTATCCAAAGGAAGATACATTTAATTTGCCTCTTTTGCAGTAGGAATACTTCTTTCATGATTTCAAATATAAAATAATTCTGATGGTTTTGACTTGGATAACATTTTAGAGTAGTTAATACTTATGTCAGAGATAACGATGACGTTTTTGTTGACGTTTAATAGTATAACTTTTATTAAGCTTAACCATATAGCAACAGCTTCTTCTGAGTATATGGAGTAATTTATATTTAAGCCATGGCACTCCTTAATATTAAGTTCGGGTATGTAAAAACCACTTGAAACGAAGTTTTTAGATTTTGACCCATCTGTGTAAATTTTTGGACAGTCATTATATTGGCTGATTGTATTTTAAAAGATTATTGTTGGATGCTCCAGTATGATGAAAAGCTGCATTCTAGTTGGACAAAACCAGAATAACTCATTTTTGTAACTGTTATAACTGCTGCATATCGAAATATTCAGAAAAGGGTATATTTATTTGTCCACGGATAGAGTTCGGAAGAGAAAAGACATTTTTAGTAGTCAATTTACAAGAAGTTATTTGCAATTAAGAAATATAAACTATTATATGCGTACAGGTCTGTTGAAAAGTATCATGATATTTATCAACAGACACAGTAATAAATAATGCCAATAAGAAAACAAACACCGAAAATTTGAGCAGAATTTATAACTACCTAATAGAAAAATATATAAAATTACATATAAATGAACACCAAATTGATTCTTTATTTTGAATTTTAGAAACGTATTTTTTTTAGCTGACATATGATTTAGATAATAATAACGTTTTTTACAGAACAAATTTTTATTATGTTTTTTTCAGTTTCTTTGATAAATATTTTTTAATGTTAAAATTTTCGATACATATAGAAAATTGTTTTACTATACTGAAATAGTTGCTCTGGAATCCTTATAAGTTACGCTATTTCATTTTTTTTTTTACAATATCTGATGATGATAATTGTGTTGACAAAAACCAAATATCTCATTAGGTAAGTGTGACTAACAATTTTTAATATTTTTTTTTTTAATATTGTAGTTATTACATATTTTTAATGTTTTTACATTTGTTGTTAACTCTTTTATTGATACATGTAAGGGAGATTAGAGAATTTATGAAATTCTAATTTTTTCTCAAAATGTTAGCATTTTTTTCTTTTAAAAATTTTTAAGTATATTTTTATCTATTAGATTTAATAATTTATTAAATTATATAGTTTTCACAAAAATTATCAACATATTGAGTAGTGAGTATTGATGGATAACTTTCATCAAAAATTTATATTTTTAATATTAATTTTATTTATACAATATAAATTTAAAAAAAGAATCAAGCAAAAAGTATTTAAAAATTTAAGGCAACTTAAGAGTGTAACATTTGTATTCAAATTAAAAACCGTTTGTTACACTTGAAAATTTCATGAGGCCTGAAATAAAATAAAATAAAATACCACTGTTATTTTTCTAAATATGAGCTTGTTTATTGGATTTTAATTACAGTTTAAATTCAATATTTTGTTATTTTAAATTAGTAATCCATCAGGTAGTCATGAAACTTGTTTCCTTGTATTTTCCACGCGTCCATCGATGTTGCTAATCTCGCTCTGATTGTTACTTCAAGAGGTCTAAAACAAAACAAATTTTATAGAAGACCATCATTCAGTGGTTTGTCTTAGTAAATAATAAGTGTCACAGGGCAAATGTATAGGTGTCTTTATTTTGTCTATATCGCTAATATAATATTAATAGTAACTTACCAATATTATTAGTCCAATCCAGCCTCTTCTTGTGTAAGAAATTATTTCTGTCCTCGTTGCCTGCCACGTACTTCGGCTTAGGGTTGAATTAATTGATATGCATTTTCAATTCTAATTGTTTTTCGAGTAATGACCGTAGCTACAATGTAATAAATTGTATTTAATAAAATATAACCTATGAAAGAAAACAAACAAAAACGATATCGTTTCTTCCTTATTGTGAAATAAAGAAAATAATTGGGGACTTACCTTGATAGGGCTTGTTATCCAGTATTGGTTACTTGTGTTAGTAATATACCATAAACCTTTTACTTTACAATTCTCAGCTTAGGTTATTATTTTGTCTATCAAAACTCAAATTAAACTTTACGTACTACGTAGGCAAAAGTAGCTGTCGTTACGGTTGCAACGTTCTAGCGTAAGAGCGCAAGACGGTACGTCCAATATTACAGGACCGCCTTAGATTACGGCTTTATTACTAGGCGCTAATTTTGTTATATTTTCTATTCAGCGGTACAACCAACATCGTTCATTTCCTGCATTTGAATGGTTTTTCTTGAAATGCTGGTTTTTATGATTTTTTTCTCTCCTTTCTTTTTTTCCGGGAGAGCCATGTTTTGGGGATTATTAACGGGGTAGGCATTGCGTTCACACGTTCTTTATTGTGAGTTATCAGTTTTTGAGTATTGGGATCAATAGTGAGTGCACTGCCGTGTTCGTGATTAGATTATCATCTTATGTGATTTAGTTAGTTTTCACGAAATTACATTTTGGGATTAACTCGTTAAGCCGTGTCGAGGTGCCAGTCGAGAAACTTCCAGTGTTTTAAGGTTTGGAGACTACAGTCAAACCGGAATTTTTTTTTTTGTTTTGGTCCTATTTTTTTCCTTCCACCCTGAGGAAATATTTAAATAGTGCACTTTTGGTTCACCGTTTTGAGGCGTCGCCTTTTGGTTCACCACCGTTTTGTGGGACCGATTCCCAGCCATCGCATCAGAGAACATCTCCTAGCTGTGTAGCGCTCACCCAATTGGCTACAACCCCTAGACACTATTGACAACGCCCGCCGCTCACCAGTCACAAGATAAGTGCCCTAGTACACACATTTTTGTTTGCTTTTTTTTTCATATTTATGCCATTTGTTGGATATCTGTAGCATGGATATCTTGTTTATTTTATTTTTATATGCATATATATCCTATTAGTATTAAGTGTATATGGGAACAACCCTCCCATCAGTGCGAGTATTTCTCTGTTATATTTACCAATATATGTACATATCCATCCGTAAATGTCATTGCATATTATAATATACCTATATAATTTTGTAATATATCCTTTGATTTCAAACAACCAGTTTTTTTCGTTGTTTGTGTGTTTACCACCTAGCTGTCTTACCTGCTCCCCCCGATGAGCTAGCAAGTGTGTGGTTCCTACTTTATTTTCGAACGGCACACTATAATAAACATTTGCTGCGAGTACCGGAGAGGTATCCATCGAAGATTACTCACCTTTCACCTTTTTTTTTGTTATTATTAAATAACGATAAATAATTTTTTTTATTACGATTTGTACGTAGCACGTTATTGCTTTTCAGCAATACCAATGTTTCAAAGTTGGTGTTGCTCATTGGCTTTATATTTCATTGTATGTTTCACATTTGATGGTTAGTTTCTCAGAAAAAGTTTATTACGGCATTAAAATTTAAATAGAAAACACTTTTTCTTTGATAAAGATAACTGACCACCGAGCGTATTTCAAATTTCATTCGGATAAAAATAAGAATTTTGATTATTTCCAGTTTCTTAGATAATAAATTTTAAACGAAATCATTAATCTAAATTTTGTTTAAATTAAGACCCTGACCTAAAATAATTAGAAGCTGAAAAACAGCGTAATGATAAACTGATTGAAAAAAAAATAACTTTTTTACATGAAAATCTATTTTGTAAATTATATCACTTTATTGTTATTAAAACTCGATAAACTAATGCCACTAAACAAAAGAAATGCTGCAGAGGGCGAGACAAGAATACAAAATACATCAGAACTATGCTTACTTGTTTACTCTTAAGTAAAGTACTTACAGTAGTTTATTACAGTTTTTATGATTACCGGGAGAACTTTCTAATACTGGGAGTATTTAAGTAAAGTAGATTATGAATTTTCAGTACTTCTTTAACTGACAAGTATTAATTATACCAGTAGAAGTACATTGCTAACAAAATACTGAAATTTTAAATACCAGTACAGAAATATTAAAAGCACTTAAAGTAAAGAACTTAAAGTACCTAAAGTACTGATTACCATATTTGCAGTAAATTTTTGTACTGAGTACTCACTCTGTTATAGTTATCTCAATTTTACTCCTCGAATTTATTTTATTCTTGTTAAACTAGAGAAAATTCATTCTAAATTTGATTTACATGATTTGATTGATTATTGTTTACTGAAATATTAACAATTAATCCTGAATATCGCTGCATTAAAAGAAAAAAATCCTCTGGAATCAAATCCAAGTACTTATATATTACTGTTAGCAGACTTGATTTATGAAGGTATAACTGTTTCCTTAAATATTTCAAATGCGTTCGAGGGAATTTGCTATTGTAAAGCGAAATTAAATTTTATAGAATGAATATTGGAAATACATGGTGACTGTGAGGGTAACAAGCAGCGTTTCATTATTTGTTAAACTTCGCCCTAATGTTCGACATTTGTTGGTTTTAGCACGCATATTGTACTAAATTAGGGGTGTTTTATTTTACGAGATGTTTGGAATTTTTTACAAATATAAAAAGTGTTTAATTTTAACATTCGATAAAAGCTTTTATTTCAATTAAAAATTACTTAACGTGCATTTTGCACTTTGTTTATTATTAAAAAATGTGTTCGGATTTTTGTAACGAGACAGCATTATTAATTAACTCTGATCATATAGTAACGGGTCTTCATAAATGATCGTACACCACGTGACAAATTTAGCTACCTTTAACAGCCTCGTTGAGTCGTCCCATCAGCAAAAGACGGTTGTAAAAACATTCCTTGGTTTTACAACCTGGGCGCGCTGCCTAGACACATACGTATTCGTGAAAAATTCTTATCGGGTACTGCCGCAATATGAGAGACACAAAATCACAAGTTGAAAGGTAGCAATTGATCACGTGGTTTACGATCATTTATGAAGGCTCTGTATAAACGTTGAAACAAAATTGCAAGCCGTTTCATTCCAGTTTGTTGTTTTCCGCGAGAAACTGTTTCTGTCAGTCTAGTCGAGATGGCGCCACTGGCACAATTGGTTTGGTAGATTTTTGCACTTATTAAAAATGACTAAATATCTATTTGTTTTTATTGCTCATACTGTACTCTCAAACGTTTGTCTCTTTCCAAAGTATAATCGAGTTTAGGTAGCAGAACACGATCTGTAGTTTAGCGGTCTGGTAAAATTTATATGTTTTCTGTTATTATCGTGTAATTTTATGATCATCATTATTTAAAAAGTTGCTATATTAATTTAACCTACCTTTGAGGTAATTTTCATAATAATATTGTACCTTATTTATCTTAATTTACGCCTTGGGCGAATTTGCTTTTCGGTGATCAGTTCACTTTGGTTGTTCTTTGGAACAGCCATTATTAGTATTGATTAGCATCGATTTATCGTACCTTGTTGGCAATTTATCTAATATCCCTCTGATATTGTAATAATTTCGTGTGCTAATTTAAACTAACTTTCGGTTATTGTAAATTTTAGATTTACCCGGCAATGGATGGCGCCATTTTGTATCGTAGTTAGTTGTTTTCTGTCTTTGTCTGTTGATGTTTTAGGACACTTGACTACGTTGGCAGCTCTGTGAAAAGTGGCGACTGGTCATATTTGGAGATTGGTACCCCATTTTGGACTAAACCTATTTGTTTATAACCTTTGTGAGAATTATCTAATGTGGTGCATTTGCTTTGTGGTGGATCATTTTATACCAGTGCATATATTTACTAACCAGACCTCAGTAACGTAAGGTTCTTCTAAAGTTAAAATATAGAGTGCTTACTTGAACGTTTACTTAGTATTTAGTCAGGAACGCTGCTCTAGTGGAGCCTTGCCTAGTTCTCTGGCAAAAATATCTGCCTAATTATCTGGCAATTGATTAACTTTTGATTATCTGCAGTAAACATTTAGTCAAGCTATATATCTTTATTTAACTTTATCTGAAATTCATTATTACCTCTCTACGAGGAACTAATAAATAATTTAATTTAATGTTACCTTTAATTTGAAAATTATCATATTGTTTTATATTTAGCAAATATTTATTTATGTTATCTTTCTAGTTGTCTGTCTGTATACAAATAATCTAAATTCTTTTTTCTTGAAGATTACCTTCTTTTAGTAAAAAATATCTTAAAATATAGTAAATACCTATTTCACTTTATTTATTATCATAGCTACACCTAGTTTATTTGTTGGACTAGTAATTTTTTTTAATTAACGTAACTTTTATTGAGACTTAAGTTAGTTGAAGTCTTCAACTTCCTAAAATATTATGGGATAGCGATCCTAGTTTGTTTAGTTTGCAATTTACTCGGTAAATTTGTGTTAACTATTATATTTTGTCTACGTAGCTGGACAATTCAAACGTTACAGCTTTTTACTTTGTTTTGCCTATAATACTGATCATAAAATTCTACCCTTTTTATGTAAATACCTGGACCAAGAGAAGAGGATGACTGGTGGATCGAACTGATCTTTATATACTGGGTGGAGCAGGAAAACGATATTTTGTACAACTGGCTTTTCTTCTCAATGGTAACTGCAGTACTGACAGTGGTAATTTAAACTGACACCGAACCTATTAAGAGCTTAGCCGTTGGTGGGATCTTCGCTGGACTAAACCATTTGAAGTTAACGTAAGATCTTCGTCCCCAGTGAACGTTTATATTTGGTCAGAAGAATTTTAATAAGAGATCGTCACCTTTTTTTTGTTAATTTCTTGGTCTTCAACCAAAATTAGGTTTTCTAATTAAAAGAGTCCATCTTAGCGTATGTAAATTTTTGTACATATTCTTACAAGTTTATTATACTTTTAATTTTACTTTATAAACCTATTATAATATGGTGTTTAAATGTTTAAATAAAGCTATAAATTAAAATTTTGTAAACATTTGGCAACACCATAAAATTTTAAGTTTGATTGACATTTCTTAAAATTTGAAATGTCTAAAAAAAAATATTAGTGACATTCCACAAATGTGACTTTTTTGAAACGTTAAAAAGTATTGGACAGAGAATTAAAAACCCTTTCAAATAAGCTATTACACGCACCCTCGTTCTATTTAAATATTTTAAAGGGATAGCTGGCACTCCAAGGGAGTTGAGGGGGAGAAAATTATGCTCAAAAAATGTCATTTTAGAATTAAAAATTGACGTGTTTCAGGATTTTACTCATAACTTGTAAATTAAGTGGATAATGAATTTATCCGTTACCTATGATGGATCTCACCGTATATTTTATTTAAATTGCATATATATAAAAATAATTATATGTATGAGATGAACCATTAGAATTTTTTGAATTTAAAAGCCTCTAACATCGAAGACAATGCAGTTACTTTAAGTTTTTCATATGCTTTCTAATGGTAAAATTGATTGTTGTGAACTGTTTTCTTTATTTAACTTCCAAATTATGCAATAATAAAAACAGAATTATTATACTTAAATGGACATCGCACAAATTACGAACTACGTAGCCCAATCAATGAAATTATATCATCGTCAAGTTTACCTAATAATTTTAGTATTCTTCCTTGTTCTTGGTAATAACTTAATCAGTTAATTTAAGATAAGCATTACTAATTTAAAAATTGTTTATGTAAGGTTACCAATATACTGGTTGTAACAGGAGATAATTACACCCCCTTTTCTCCTTTAGTTTTGAGGATAATTGATTTAAATTTGGGATATCCTATATACATAATAAGCGGCACTTTTTGATATAAAACTGATTTTTTTTTTTCACTTCCGGTTTCGCCGGAAGTGGCAATGAACTTTAAATCTTTAAAAGGAACACCCTATATATTATTGCATTTTTAAATTCTGCATAATATTCTGAATCCAACGATACCAAATAAGTGATATTTCAAACGTCAGTATTTTTTATAATATAATTTTTAGTTTTCCATTTAAGTGGGCCATGAAGGTTCCGATTTATTCTAAATGACCCGTGTAGTGTGTAGAAAAATCGAAATCTCGTCAAAAATATTAAATTACGAGATTTATGAGCAAATAAAGTTCATCAAAATGGTTTTTGGGGAAAAACTAAATTTTTTCAAATAGAACCATATTGATACCGTAGTATCATTTATTAGTACTATTAATAACGAATTTATTCATATGTCGTATTAAAATGTGCGATAAATACAAACAAAATCACAGCTAAAAGAAAATAAAATACAATTTTGTTCTAATTAAATGTTAAGAAGTAACTAACTAAGGTGGTTTTGAAAACAATGAAATATTTAGCTTGTCAAACATTTGTTGGTTTACCGGTGTTTCTATTGTGTCTTTAAAAATTGTTTAAAATTCTTGTTGTGTTCAAAATGCCGCAAACTTATACAAGAGATGAAAAGTGGACATGTTAATTATTTATGGGGAATGTAGGAAAAATGCCGTTGCGGCTAGACACCTTTATGCCGAACGATATCCTGATCGACAATGACCTGCGAGAAATTATTTTAATCGTCTTGAAAATCAATTCCGAAATGAGCCCAACAATGATCCCGAAGAAAATTTCATTCTTGACGAAGGAACGGAAATTAATGTTTTGGCTCGAGTAGAAGTTGATAAGACTGTTCCTTTAAGGCATATTGGGTTTGAATTGGAAATCAGACACCAAACAGTAAGCCGAATTTTGCACAAATACCACTATAAATCTTTTAAATACCAATGGCACCAGCACTTGTACGAAAATGATTACGAACGTAGGATGGAATATTGCAATTGGATTTTGCAGAATAACGTGCAGCCAAACAGTGATTTTTTTGGAATGAGATTATTTTCGGATGAGTCTAGGTTTACAAATTTGGGATTATTTAACCAACAAAATACAAAATATTGGTCACAGGAAAATCAAAATTTATTACGGGAGAGTAACTTTCAATTGCGGTTCGGTTTCAATGTTTGGCTTGGAATAATCGGTTGTAGAATCATTGGTCCAATAATATTGGTGCCAGATACTTGGGATTTCTGCAAAATGAAATTGAGGACAGTTTAGCTGAATTACGACAGGGAATGTACTTCCAACAAGATGGCGCTCCTCACCATAATTCAAGGATAGTAATTGATTACCTTCAACGGAGAATCGGAGAAAAAGTAATTTCTACGAATGGTTCTGTGAAGTGGCCTCAAAGGTAACCTAATTTAACACCCCTTGATTTCTTTGTTTGGGGTCTTTTAAAAATATTGTCTACGCAATCGCCGTTAGAACCCGTGAAGACCTGGAGCTACGAGTAAGACGCGCAATTAATAGCATAACGGCCCAGCAATTGGCAAACGTTCTTCGAGAAACCGCTATGCGAGTTTAGAAGTGCATTGACGTTAATGGACAGCATTATGAATAACTGTTGTAGTGTTTTGTGTTCAATTTTTATATTCCAAAGCCACCTTATGCATAACAAGGTAATTAGAACAAAATTGTAATTTCTTATTTTCTATTAGCTGTAATTTTGTTTGTATCTATCGCACATCTTAATGCGACATATGAATAAATTCCTTATTTATAGTACTAATAAATGGTACAACGGTACCAATATGGTTCTATTTGAAAAAATTGAGTTTTTCCCCAAAAACCATTTTGATGAAATTTATTTGCTCATAAATCACGTAATTTATTATTTTTGACGAGTTTTCGATTTTTCTAGCATTACACGGGTCATTTAGAATAAATTGGAACCGTCATGGCACACTTAAATGGAAAACTAAAAATTATATTCTCGACACATTCTCGATCTCTTTTTTTGAGACAAATTCACTGACGAAAACAAAAAATTTGCTATCGACTTTTGTTTTCGAGCTATAAACAAAAGTTCGATTTTTCGACTTTTAAACACATCTCAATATCTTGGTTGTTTGTAAAGTTATGAGAAAACATTTTTTACATTCTTGAGGCACTTTTTTCTGTACTGTGTTGAGAGAATTTAAAAAAAGGTGCAATTTCGAGTTATGGCATAAAGTTGTATATTTTTTAAATGGGAATCCTAGTTGGCTATGGTTTAGTTAAACAGGAAATTATTATAGAGTGAATTATATGAATGCTGCTGAAAGGATTTTGAAAACAGCAGAATATACTTCATGTAACATTTTTAGCACGTGGGCTTCATAGAATTGCTGAAACTTTTAGGAGGTGCTCCCCTGATGTTGATAATTTGATATCTAGTGTAAAGAAATTTTTTTTTGAAGCACCAAGTCGTGTACGGTTATTTCATGAAATTCTACCAAATACTTCATTACCTCCAGAGCCCATTATAACACGATGGGATACTTGGCTAGAGGCAGCGTCGTACTATTACTGTTCAAGGAAATATGGAGACAATACACGAAATTTTTCACGAATTTCTCTAGCCATACGGGACCTTCAATATCGGCCAATATCAGAATTTACTGCAGAAGATGCAATAAACGTTGTGTTCGATCTTCGACAATATATTTTTCAATTACAGGGAGAAATTGCTGCGATGGTACAAACAAATTCCGAATTATTAAAAAACCTTTTAAACAGTAAAAGAAGTAGACTTTGCATACCGGGCAGAATGTGGTAAGTATGCCCCAGTTACATCTGTCGACGTCGAGCGATCCTTCTCGCAACGTAAATGGATTTTCAACGAAAGGCGCAGAAATTTAACTCCAAAACATTTAGAACAGATATTAATAATATATTTTTATTCTTGTAACCAGCGGTGAAAAATACTTGTGTTTGTTAGTTTGGTGTTAAGTACATCTCCCTGTACCTCCAGTTTTCTTCGAGTGAGTGTTTATAATAAATTGGCTTTATCAACTTTGGATAATACGGAGTTCGCTAAAAGAAATTTCAAGGTAAGATGTTGTTTCATATATGCATGTAAATCCGACACATAGCGACCTAAAACCAACTCTGGTTTTACGTCACATCCGATTGATAAATCCGATCTCTGATAATGAATGAAAGAAGCAAAAAGGTATAATTTCGGAAAAAAAAAATTTAAATTTTTTATTGCATTTCTGGACGAATCTCGACGAATTATATTGAAAAAATATAACTTTAGGGAAAAAAATCTGTCTGCATGTCTGTAGTAACACAATAGCAGCCACAGTTTTTGAGATAAAGGTGACAGACAATGATAAATTGAGTAATAAGCAAAATTGGCTTACTGAAAGGGGGTCCACGGAACCCAAACTTTTTTTGCGTTTGACTACAAAAAAATATATTTTTGACAAAAACTTATAAATCAGGTCTATGATATCAAGCCAATAATATATATTTTCCAAGTACTTAGATAAAGCTGATGTAAACTGACATTTTCTACACATTTGAACTCATAAATGTGGTTAGGATAAATTTGGCAGTTGGACATTTGAAATGTTTAATTTAGTTATAAAATTGTCAAATGTCAATCATATTAAAAAATATGACATGAATTATTACTGATAGTGACGCTGGAAATCAATTTTTTAAATATTTAATGAAACATTTCAAGGTACGCTTTTAAAATTTAATTGAGGTAAGTCAAGAATTAAATTAGAATGCTTTTTTAGATCTGGATGATATACACTGGTACAAAAAAGTTGTGTGCTGGCCGCATCAGATATTTTTTGCATATTTTACTTTGTCAAATATTTAAACATTGTGTAATTATCATTAAGTTTATAAAATGTTATATTATTCACTATACTTATTTGGATTGTATTATTTAGTAATTTCTCCTGCAGATACAAATTTCTAGTGAATAAATGATGGTGTCGAAATTAGTCAACTTACATATTTTTTCTTACCCTTACTGATAATTTAATGGCAGCGCTATTTTAAATAAATACGCCACTTGACCCTAAACAAAAATATATCTTCCACAGGAAATATTGAAGATAAATATTAGTAAGCAATAAGTTTAGGTAAATATAGAGAGTGGGAGGAAAATACCTACCCTATTGCACATATAAACTGGCAATATTTTTAAGGGCTGCTCATTAAGTTTAGTCATTCTAAGAAAGTTGTGCCATAATTTGTGATATTTCATCTGAGGTATGTCCAATTGTATATTCTATTAATAGAGAAAATATTATTTTCTCCGCAAGAATGTTTACAAAAATGCACACCTGCCTTTGCTAATATTATTTGAGAGTTATTTGTGGTCAGAGTTTTATGCTTTAATTAAATATTAATCCAGAGTAATATAACAGATATGTGAAAATATAATTCTGTGCCTAAATGACCAGAGAGAGTTTGGTTTTAATATTTTACGTCTGAATAGATACTGTGTATTAATATACAAAATATAAGTAAAGATTTCGACATCCTTTTATTTTATTTTTTCACCTTTTTATAAAATTTGTGTGAAATGGGAAAAAGTGAAAGTTGCATTTTTAAAAACTACAATAAAAAAAATGCTATTGCTTTACAAGAAAAAATGAGATTTCCCTACAGTTTTTATAATTAAGGTCATGTTTCTATTATATTATATACCGGCGAAACATATTGTATTTTTATTTTTGTAATTAATAACTTGTTTAGAAAACAAACACGAAGTTTCACAAAAATTCTACAGTAGTTGCCGAGATATGGATCTTGTATGCTCCCCGCTGTACACCCTGTATAATAGTTTAAATCAGTACCTAGAAATTTACCATCATTTTCATATTTTGGTTACTTATTTTATTGAGAATGGAATGTTACTGTTAATAATGATAAAAAAATGTATGGGATGATCAAAGTTGATAAGCCCATTTTTACGAACTGAACTCCGCCTAATAAAGACACTATTATTATTATTATTATTTCCCAAAAACAGAAAACGGTATTTGAATGATTTTTATTATTTTATTGCTGTTCGTTTGTTCTTCAAATAGCGTTAAAAAAGATGCACCTCCAACAGCATTTAGATAAGGCGACACTGAATGCATTTTTCCCCATAAACATCTAACTTGTAATACCAACAGAATTTGAGAAATCTTTTAATTATAAACACATTTTCTTAACTACAAACATTTCTAATAAAAAAATGTATGGGCTATAAGAATTTGCTAAATCTGGTTCCTATGATTTTGTGAAATAATATTATTAATTGTTATTCATTAAAACAAAAAAAAAGTTTTATATCGTTTGTCGATATTTTAAGCGCCTTTAAGAGAATGTCAGTATATCAAATTAAAAATCGAATCAAATACGTTTTATTCTTATAGGACAAATATTACATGTGTATAAGAAAAGTCATAATTTGTATGTACAGCTAAAATGAGAAAGAGGAAGACTAACAAAAAGCCATCACAAAAAAACAACAGATATACGACACAAACAAAACACTGAATTATTATTTCAATTAAAATATTCTGAAGTATTGTACTAGCATTTATTGAATAACAATAACCTCAGTTTCTTTTTAAGTATGTTTTCTTTGTCTATAGACTTTATTACATTTGACAGAGTTATATATTTTGGCACCTATACGGCTTGGGGATTTGTAAGTAATATTATTTCGAGAAAATGGTAAATGTAAATTATTTTTTTGACGAGGGTCGAATTTCCCCAAAAACAAATACCGTACCTCAACCGACTTTCCACTTGAGCATAATACACCGTGATTAACTGTTCTTTCGTAAGAACTGATTTTAGGTTTGTAAATAAAAATTAAATAGAAGATAGTTCAGATGATAAAAATTCACATTGTGTTTTCCAGTTTAAATATGGTTCAGGGTAAAGACCTAGAAACCAACATTTATCATTCTGGGTAGTTCGTATACAGAAAGCATCTGTATTATTAATGCATAAATTCAAGTCTGTTGTCTTTTGTTGTGATGTGTAGAACCTAATTAACTGTGTTTTGTTACCATTAAGGTATAAGGAAATGCTACTAAACAAGTTCATTAAATTTAAAAGCATATTCCTCACATTTATTTTTTAGGATGTTATTTGATCTATCTGAGATTATTAGAGATGTGTCGTCTGCATATAAGGTAAAGTATGCGTCGTTGGATAAAGTTATAGTATCATTAATATACAAAAGAAAAAGAATTGATCCCTGAACTACGCCTATAGTTACTTCAGCTAAATTAGAATTATAAGTATATACCTCGTTTTCATTTATGTGCTTTATACTAACGTACTGTTTACGTGGTTTAGAAAGGATGATACCCACTTTAAAGAAGTTCATCTAATACCGTATAATTTGTTTAGATCGCAGAAGATACCAACAAGGCACTCGCCACGTCAATGAATGTTATTAATGTCTCATAGAAGCTATGGATTGCTGTAGCTGATTTTTTCACGACGAAATTCATGTTGAGTTTAAGTAAGAACATTGAATTTTTTAATGAATAATAGTAGTCGATCTAAGAAGGCATACTCTAAAATTTTAGAGAAGCCACTTGGTACCGTTATTGGTCTGTAGTTGTCTAAAATGTGTGTCTGTTTTTTTAAATATTGGAATAACTTTTTCCGTTTTTAAACATATCGGAGAAGTTCCAGGCAGAAAGGAGTGAGTAAGTTATGGGTTCTATTATACATTGTAAATTATTTTTAATGATAAACATAGGAATTTCATTGGGCCCAGAGGATTTCTTGTTTTTTAGTTTAATAATTAAAAGTTTATATAATTCAGCAGGAGCAAATTGAGTTAAAAATAGTGTATTTCATTGTATTTATTGTTTATATAAGATGGAATGTTTGATGGAGGAATTTTATTTTTTTATTTCTAAAGGACCATTTGTAAAAAACTCATTAAAATAGATACTAAATCGTCAGGTTTAGCGATTTCTACCTCATTGTGAATATTATTTAAATTATTACTTTTACATTTTTTCTTCGAATTTATTAGCTCATATAAAATGTTCCAAGACGTTTTTGTCGGATTGTCTGAATTGATAATTCTATTTTGGTAATATTCTTTCTTTTTATTCTTTATTAATGAAAAACGTTTTTTAGCGAGTTTATATATATTTTCTAGATCCAAATAAGCATTTTTCAAAAGATACAGATTTTTCAAGTTTTTACTGGATAATTTTACATCTTGGTGTACCCATTTTTGTGATTATTTTTTTGTAATACCTATGGCGCCTTAGTGGAAAAAATAATTAAAATAATATGAAAACTGCGAGATAAAATATTCGAAGGCGTCATCAATATTTTTAACTAAGTATAAATTGTCAAAGTTTTCATTTTGAAGGGCATAAGTAAAATGTTCGGTGGAAATTTGGTTATAACTCCATCTCAAAGAATACATATTATTTTGTTCTTCACTATTGAATAAAGGAAGTTCGAAAGGAACATATCTGTGATCGGAGATAGTATCATCGAAGACGCCTACTTGGCCGTCATTAGCAAAATTAATAAAAATATTGTCAATTGTTGACAAAGCAGTTCCTTGATTTCGGGTGGGCCACTCTACCACATGATGCATATTAAAACAAGAAAATATACTAATTAGCCTATTAAATTCTTTAGTGTCTTTATAACAGTCACAATTAAAATCTCCACACATGATAAGGTTGACATTTTGTTTATAGATACTCTCTAAAGCATCATTATCACAAACAATTTTCAAGTCTCCAGATGGTGCTCTATAGCAAGTTATGACTTGGTAATTAATAATATTGTTCGTCCATAACATTCCAATTTTTATGTGTTTCTAGACACAAAAATGATTTAAATCTTGATATTTTACAGCTAAGAAATTTTTCACCCAAATACCAACGCCACCTTTTTTGAGTATGGGTAATAACTTCATAGCTTGTAACCGTCTATATATACAGAGTCAATAGAATTTGGTTTTTTGTTAATTTCTGTAAAACATAAAAGTATAAATTAGGGAAATCATTTATATTTATTTGAAGTTCATTCATGTTTTTATAATTAATATTCTCAATATTATTCGATAATACTATCTCCGATCACAGATATGTTCCTTTCGAACTTCCTTTATTCAAAAATGAAGAACAAAATAATATGTATTCTTTGAGATGGAGTTATAACCAAATTTCCACCGAACATTTTACTTATGCCCTTCAAAATGAAAACTGGGACAATTTATACTTAGTTAAAAATATTGATGACGCCTTCGAATATTTTATCTCGCAATTTTCATATTATTTTAATTTATACATTGTACTGATTCTGCGGTTGGCTCCTTGTGAAACATTATTAAATATTTTAAATGAACAAAGAAATTTTGCTTTTAAATGTTTCAAAATTGTATTTTCACTCTACACGTGTTTCGGCTTTTTAGGCCCTTTTCAAGAGTACAGATGAGAGGTACCTCTCATCTGTACTCTTGAAAAATGGCCTAAAAAGCCGAAACACGTGTAGAGTGAAAATACAATTTTGAAACATTTAAAAGCAAAATTTCTTTGTCATTTAAAAAAATAATTATTTTAATTATTGTTTTCCACTAAGGCGCCATAGGTATTACAAAAAATAATCACAAAAATGGGTACACCAAGATGTAAAATTATCCAGTAAAAACTTGAGAGATCTGTATCTTTTGAAAAATGCTGTGTATACGAACTACCCAGAATGATAAATGTCGGTTTCTAGGTCTTTACCCTGAACTATGTTTAAACTGGAAAACACAATGTGAATTTTTATCATCTAAACAATCTTCTATTTATTTTTTATTTACAAACCTAAAATCAGTTCTTACGAAAGAACAGTTAATCACGGTGTATTATGCTCAAGTGGAAAGTCGGCTGAGGTACGGTATTTGTTTTTGGGGAGACTCGACCCGCTCACATGATGTATTTATTCCTAGCTCAAAAACGAATTTTATGGTGCATTGCTGATATACCCACTACTCACACATGTAAAGGTATTTTTAAAAATTTTAAAATACTCTATACGATCTATATATTTTTGAAATTTGTTTGTTCGTTTTTAACAATAAAAAAAAGTTTTTAACTAATAGCAATTATCACCAGGCAGATACTCGTCAAAAAAATAATTTACATTTACCGTTTTCTCGGAATAATATTACTTACAAATCCCCAAGCCGTATACCTATACGGCTTGGGGATACATATAACTCTGTCAAATGTAATAAAGTCTATAGACAAAGAAAATATACTTAAAAAGAAACTAAGGTTATTGTCATTCGATAAATGCCTGTACAATACTTCAGAATATTTTAATTGAAATAATGATTCAGTTTTTTGTTTGTGCCGTATATCTGTTGTTCTTATGTGATGGATTTTTGTTAGTCTTCCTCTTTCTCATTTTAGCTGTACGTACAAATTATGACTTTTCTTATACACATGTAATATTTGTCCTATAAGAATAAAACGTATTTGATTTGATTTAATTTGATATACTGACATTCTCTTAAAAGCGCTTAAAATATCAACAAACGATATAAAACTTTTTTTTTTTTTTGGTTTTAATGAATAATAATTAATAAAACTATTTCACAAAATCATAGGAACCAGATTTAGGAAATTCTTATAGCCCATACATTTTTATAATTAGAAATGTTTGTAGTAAAAGTATAAATTAGGGAAATCATTTATATCTATTTGAAGTTCATTCATGTTTTTATAATTAATATTCTCAATATTGAGTAATAGATTATTTGGATAAATTAGAAATAATTATATATATATATATATATATATATATATATATATATATATATATATATATATATATATATATATATATATATATATATATATATGTATATATGTTGTTTTTCAGTTTCAGTTTCTGTTAGAACCTGAAGATGGCAGATGAGATTCTGCCGAAACGTCGTTCAGACAACCACGGTCCCTCTCGGGGCCTATCACCTACGCGGGAGTATACCCGGAAAACGAATTTAACGATGCGGCACGGCCGACTGTAGTTGCAGCTAGAGTCGACCGTGGCTGCGGCTATTGAATGCTTTGTGACACTATTATATGATAAATCGAGCACTAACTATGATATAGTTGAGGGAAGGCAACACTTCTTCACTAAAAAACGGAGTTCAGCATGTAAACTGGATAGCTTTCCAGCGAGTTTTTATGTGGGGATAGCGTTTGATTTTAAACCCAAATATTCCAGATTGTGAGTCTTGAGGGTGGCAACTAGAAGTCATTTTTAAGAGTTTTTTTGCCGTCTTATAAAATACCATAAAATATCTGGTTAAAATAAATCTTGCCAATAAATTTATTTAGGTATTTTTATCATTACAGCTATAAATGTATCGTTTGTCTATTACCGAGGAAACCAATGGAATTACAAAAAAAAAAAAACATCAGACACCTTTCTTGCAGAAAATTTATTTTCCTTCAGTTTGTGTAATCACAAACATACTGATACAATTGTTCGTCTCCATAAACTGCCTCTGTTCTCCCAATTTCAGATTAGTATCACAATCTGAAAGATCCTTATGAAAATTCGAACTGAGCAACCAATAATTGCTGTTTTTCAGTTTGAAACTAAGCACGATACAATTCTACAATAACAATTTTACTAAATCTGCTAGAAAATCAGTTGATTTCCAGATATTTCTGTATAGAATCGGAAACACTGATATGGAAATTTAACTTGTAAAAACTACTAAGATGTACTTTCTTCATTAAAACCATATTTATTATAAATTGTATTTCAGAAAAATGCATCCGTTATTTATCTCCTTCTGCACTCTTGGCATTTTGGCATTGGCGATCGCTGAAACTGAAATAGCGTCGACCTCTACTTCAACTGCTCCTCCTCAGCCACCTCAACCAGTGTACAAACCTCCAGATCAGAATACTGGATACATTCCTCATCAAACTTATCCATATGCAGACACTTATGGAGGGTCATTGTACGACGGATTCTTTTACCCCGTTCCTGTTAAACCGCCTGCGTATTCGCAGAATCCAGCCCAGTCAAATTACATGTCAGCAGTGATACCTGCAGTACAGGTAAGGGAACATGACCAAATTAATTAACTTAGGTTTAATTATACTAGATCCTCTGTCACGGGCGTGCAAGATATATCATTTTTCTCTTATTAATAAATGTTTGCGTTTGCGGTTGACAGAAATTGTATCGGGTATCTCTATAATATACCAAATAAATTTGCCAGCAAATTTTAGGGATCAAATCAGTCAATTAATTAGTGTTGTGTTATACAGCGTGGAAATTAAGTAACGCATAAATTCAGTAATTACGTTGATATTAATTTTTGGAAAAAATCTCGAAGGGTTATAGCGATTTCAACTTCAGCAAATATTTTCAGTCTATTTTTCAGTTTCCTGTGTAATTTATTTTTTAAGTTATGACGTCATCGACTTTTTTTTAAATGACACGCTATATTTTTTATTATTGATTTTGGTAGTAGTTTTTTATTCCGGTTCTGACCGTATAAAATTTTCAATTTGTTATATTTGAAAAAAATCGAGAAAAACAGACTTAAAGTTCAAAAAAACAAAAATTCATTAAATTGGGAAAATTTATCTAGTTGCCTAAGTTTGACGGAAAGTTATCGATGGCACATTCGTTTTTATTTTGAAATTATACAAATAGTTGAAAAATCGAATTAATGTGATACACCGGCAACTAGATAAATTTTCCCAATTTAATGAATTTTTGTTATTTGAACTTTAAAACTGTTTCTCTCGATTTTTTTTCAAATAATAACATATTGAAAATTTTATACGGTCGGAACCGGAAAAAAACTACTACCAAAATCAATAATAAAAAATATAGGTTATCATTTAAAAAAAAGTCGATGACGTCATAATTTAAAAAATAAATAAAAAACTGAAAATAGACTGAAAATATTTGCTGAAGTTAAAATCGCTATACCCCTTCGAGATTTTTTCCAAAAAAATTAATATCAACGGAATTACTGAATTTATGCGTTACAAAGTTCAAATAACAAAAATTCATTAAATTAGGAAAATTTATCAAGTTGCCGGTGTATCACATTAGTTCGATTTTTCAACTATTTGTATAATTTCAAAATAAAAACGAATGTGCCGTCGATAACTTTCCGTCAAACTTAGGCAACTAGATGAATTTTCCCAATTTAACGAATTTTTGTTATTTGAACTTTAAGACTGTTTTTCTCGATTTTTTTCAAATATAAGATATTGAAAATTTTATATGGTCAGAACCGGAATAAAAGCTACTACCAAAATCAATAATATAGGTTGTCATTTAAAAAAAAGTCGATGACGTCATAACTTAAAAAATAAATTACATAAGAAACTGAAAATAGACTGAAAATATTTGCTGAAGTTAATATCGCTATACCCCTTCGAGATTCTTTCCAAAAAAATTAATATCAACGGAATTACTGAATTTATGCGTTACTTAATTTCCACACTGTATAAAGTCATACTTGCTAAAATGTTTTAAAACATGTAACTGAATATTTTATACATAAAGGAAATATAATAACAAAAATGTGCCCGAAATGGATTGGAGCTTTTAATGATATATAAACTCTGAAAAAGTTTCCACAGACACTAAACCAGTGGATACTAACTATAGTCGATGTGCGTTTCGACAACCAAGTTGTTATCATGTGATCAAAACTCATTAATAATCTCCACATTGTTTCAACTTGATTGGCGAATCGCACATCGCTTGTTTATTTATTTCACTTACGTATAGTATAAGTACCCAATTACAGGATGTTTACTCAGTAAAATATAGTAAAAATGAATATAGTTTAAAAAAAACTAAAAAACACGCTTTTAAAGCACATCAAACTAAAAAGTGAAAAATAATTATTAATATAAACTGAAAATAATAATGAACGAAAAATACTAGTATTATTGTGAAAAAAAGCGTGGGGTGCTCGATATACGAAAAATATTGCACAAAGCACCCCACGCTTTTTTCACAATAATACTAGTATTTTTCGTTCATTATTATTTTCAGTTTATATTAATAATTATTTTTCACTTTTTAGTTTGATGTGCTTTAAAAGCGTGTTTTTTAGTTTTTTTAAACTATATTTATTTTTAACTTTTTAGTTTGATGTGCTATGAAAGCGTGTTTTTTAGTTGTTTTAAACTATATTTATATTGCTTATTGATGCTGATATTATAACATATTACGATCCAACAGATATTTCTGAAAAAAAAAAAAAAATTTATTTCAGCCGTGAGGTTCGAACTCACGCCGGAGGAGTCTGTCGTTTCGCGTCGACTGCCTTAACCCACTCGACCACCGGGCTAATTAACAATTATGGAATCTACTGACATATTAAGCCTTTGCTTTCACGCAGGGATACGTGAGGAAAGGATTGGCGATCCTGATCAGGATAATGATATAAACTTATCAAATTATTGTATTGTTACCGGTTCTTAATAAGTGTACAAAGTTTCAATTAAATCTGTCCGTTTAAAGTGGGTTAAAATCGAGTCCAAAAGAGTCGGTTACAAACAAACAAGCAAACAAGCAAACAAACAAACAAGCAAACATACAGGTGAAGCTAATAAAAGCGTGTTAAAAAAAAGAGGAAATTATAACAATGAGGGAGAAAAAAATAATAAATACTTACAAACATGATACACATAAACATGGTGTAAAAAACATAAAACTACAAAATTAGACAAAAAGCACAAGTAAAATTTAATATTTTTATCTATTTCCGTGAAAAAGTCTACATTTCCCATTAGTTAGGAAATGAAGTTCATTTCCACACTAGTGAGAAAAGTAAATTAAATAAAATCTCTACTTATAGATTTATATTGTGAAATCTTTACAATTTATTAAATTTATACCGGAAGTCGATTGTTGAGATTTTGTAACACTGTTAATTGATTCATTTCCTCCTAAAATTAATCCTGCATTTTTTTCCCTTTTTCATGTCGTGTCGTGTCATTTCAATGTTAAAATATCTGCCTCTGCAGCAGCCAACGGTGTGGTAGATGTTCTTCTAAGGTAATGTCCATTATATTGGCTGAGATGATAACTGTAAATAAGAAGCTATTTTTTTTTCTTGGTATGCCGCCTATTGAATTTACTCCTAGAGGTTGCCTTGTACATTTTCCGTTCCTATAATCTACGAAAAATCTCCCATGTCCAATATTCTCAGGTCTAAGACTGACGTATTTTTTAAGAATATTCACCATATTCAACCCGTCGATGTCTCTAGCAATTATAATAAGCTTTCGGGCGATTTTTGTTTTCGTGGTAGTTAATGTAAAATGAAAGGTGTTTCCTTTGTACCTAAAATTTTCCACACTAAGGTTTTGAGCTTTTCTCTTTAGCAAGCATCAACCAATACAATTATAACTATTACCTACATAACACACCTAATTGGCAAAATTAAGCAAAAGTTTAGAAAATGTAATATATTACTTTTTGATTATTCATCCTTCACTTCTCTTAAGAATTTGGTAAAAAGTGTTTGGTAAAAACTTTCTGATTTCGTGATTTCTTTCCTCGATAGTCTTTTCCTTTTCTCTAAAGAAAAGCTTTAAGGTTTATTATTATTATTATATACGCTAATATCAACATTTTTAAGGGGTTCCGGAATCACTAGGCAATCCAACATACACCTAACCAAATTCCATTGGATAAAGGCTGTCTAAGGCAAAGGTAGCTGATCTGAAAAAGCACCTCTGAAGATTTGAAATCTTTCTTGTTCCGAATTAGGAAGCAGATATAACATTATTATTGATACGATTCGTAAAAAAGTGTTTGGGATCAAAAGTAACACAAAGATCTTCCATTAAAGCCGATCGACGTAAGATGAACCCAATGAGTGCGAAATAAAACAGTATCAAATCATTCTTGTGTCTATATGATATTACATTACATACTAATACTAACGTAGATTTCTACACAACACGATATATTGCACTCGATGCCCGTTTGCCAAACCAAGTTGGCATCACCTGGAGACGATCAAAACTAACCTTATGTTAACAATCTACCCTATTTATACCAAACTATTGTCACGGTTTGGTGAACTTAACCAATAGAGCGTTTTATTTGGGATTGATCCTCTGTTACTATTCATACTATTTCCAAGCTTTCAAATGCATTCAGCTCTCTAGTATTTTTTACATTCCAAATTAGTCTTAAAATACTAATATCTATTTAACGGTTGTTCTTGAACGCATGTTGTGCAACACTAGATTTATCTGTTCTACCATATTTGATATGAGCCATATGATCCTTATTTCTAGTCTGAATTGGTCGTCTAGCTTGTCCTACATACTTTTGATTATTGCCCTTACGGCTAATTTCGTAAATCACCGACTATTCGTTTGTTTCAATTTTGTCTTTTCGATTGCCTAAAAGTTGTTATACTTTATTTCTCGATGATGAACCACTGGTATGCCTATATCTTCAAAAATCTTACGGGTGAATCGAGACTCGGAAGGAATCAATAAGAATTTCGGATTTTCTCTTTTATTTTGCCCGAGGGATTTCGAAGTGACTCTTTACATTTACGTTTCCTAATTATTTTATCACTTAAACTTACAGAATATCCATTGCTTGCAGCTATATCCTTAACCAATGCCTTTTCTTTTTAAAACCTCTCCTGATTGAGGGGGGAAGCTTGATAGGCGATGAATTAGAAGTTTTGTGTTGAGCGCAATGGTGAGAGTCCTTAAGGAAATATCTTAGAGTACTGGTAGCTTTTCTGTATATTTCAAATCCTAACTTATTTTCATTATTTCTAATTATTAATAATAATAAAAATGGTAGTTGTCCAGAGTTTTCAATTTCATATGTGAATTAAAGTGACACGCAATGACTGTTTAATTTAGAAACAAAGTTGTCAATATGTATCAAACATTGCAAAAGTATCATCCACATACCTAAACCAAACCCGGGGAAACATTCGATTACTTCTTTTGCTGTTGTTTCGATTCTGTTTATGAAGAGACTGGTAATGAATTGTGACAAAGAGTTACCCACTGCGGTTCCTTCATGTTGTTCGAGGATATTATCATTGAATCGAAAGCAATTTTGTTTAATGCAAAGTTTAGTGAGTTGAACATATTCTTTTACTACATTGTGACTGGGATTGTTTGATTTGAGTAGATCCTTAAGGTAGTCCAAGGTCTGTGGTATCGGTACACTTAGAATTAATGAACAAGTGTCAAAGGAGATTAAAGTTTCTCCTTCTTGCAACTGGGTATTTTTCAACTTATTGATGAAATCATTAGAATTAATCACAGAGAAACTAGGTGGTGTAATAGGTAAACTTTCGAGATCCTCTATGAACTATTTTGATAGGCGATCCAAATCTGACACAATGATTTCCTGATTTATGTATCTTAGACAAGCAGTACAATCTAGGTACACTTAGGATAAATACATGTAACCTCCTATTTAAAGCTGGAGTAATAAGGTTGTTGCATGATTTAAGTACATTTCTTACTACAGTAACCATTTTTGATAGTGGATTTCTAGAAAGTTTTTTATAAGGACCATTACTAATCAGATTGTCTACCCCTTTCATAATAGTCTGCTTTATCTAAAATAACAACCTTATTGTGTTCATTAGCATTTAAATAAAAACAATCTTTTCCAGGCAACCGTTTAATAATTTTTCCATCCTCTGTGAATTCTGACATTCTATTTACGTTAGTGACAATATTTGTCGAGTTTTGATTTTTGCAAGCTTCTCTGGCAAATCCTTTAGAGGAATCAGGGAGGTATTGAATTGTACTCCCCAACATTTGCAACAATCTCATCTAAAATGCTTTCAGAAACAGGTAATGCAAAATGTAATCCCTTGTTGAAGAGATCAATTTCTTCTTTATCAAACGACTGTGAGAAAAAGAATATAGGACAAACTAGACGATCAATTCAAACTAGATTCAAGGAGCATATGGCTAATCTCAAATATAGTAGAGGAGATAAATATAGTGTTACCTAACATGCGTTTGAGAATAACCATAAAATATTAGCAATTTAAGATTAATTAGGAATGTAACACATACTAACACTGCTGAATGCATTTGAAATCACAAAATATAAAAATAGTATGAAGAATTAGGAATTTTGTGCGACATGACGCAAATAACAAGAGCGAATGCACGGTACGCAGTATACTTACAGCTTTTCTATCACATTTTTTTTATTTATAATGACCTTTTATAATTTATTCCAATTTAAAATGACCTTACCTCGTAAACTCTTTTCTGGTTTATTTCAAGAGGTTTGGAAGCCGCAGAATGATGCAGATAGAAAATGATTAAATGCGGTTTAAGGAGTTTTTTAAAGGCAGTTGAACGTTCTAAGAAGCGTACTAACACACCAACACTGCGAAATTGTCGGAATTAACAGTATATGTAATCGTGAACATACTACATAATACTACTATTGCACTATACTCACCGTATATGCAACAGATTTCAATCGTAATCGCTTGTGGACTGAATAGAACGATCAGGTAAACAATACAAAGTTGAAGCGGTTGCTGTTGCGAAAGTAATGAGTCCTTCCCCACATATTACATATTTAATTCTCGACGATCGACGTGGGTGCGGTTTTTACATACAGAAAAAAAAACTGAGAGAAATTACCATTTATTTCATTACTACATCGCGCCTTTTTAGAATGTTGTATTAGGTTTTATTTAACCCTTTTCTCTGGGTATCGCCCAGAATTCCTCTCATAAATCAGATTCGATGTTGAATTTTCTATATAGTACCTACATTCACTCTAGTTTTAATGCTAACCTTAACCTATCGAAATAATTATAATTGTCATCACAGGCCCATATCTATTGTCCAAGAAGTAGAATTAATTTTCTATCAAACCTCGACGGGTAACGCCTATGATCTACAATTTTTTTGGGGCATGCTTAAAGAAGATGGAATTAAACATATCATATATAATAAGTACAAACTTTTGGATTATTAGGTCCAATGTAATTAAAACTCTATTGTATTAACTTGCCGACGTTTCGGTATAATTTATTACCATCCTCAGGGCACTGTAAGATATAAATAAATTGATTGTAAGTTATTCTATAACTACATGGGTGATAAATTCTAATCCAAACTAATAGTGAAGAAATAATATTGAACAGTTAATTAATTATTCTATAACAGATTGTAGGAACCATGTACTTATTTTAGGCACTTCAATTCTTATTTAGAATTAGTTATAGGTTAGTGATAAGTGATACGTTTAATGATTATTTGCGAAACAGAAAGCAATTTGTTAAAATAGGCCAAGATAATTTCTCGTCCATGCAACAGGTGTTAAGTGATGTCCCTCAGTTATGGGACCTATACAGTTTTCGGTATTTACGATGGCCCTTCCGGAAACTATTCAGGGTTGCCACTTGCATATGTATGCAGACGATATCCAACTATATAAGTCCGCAAAGCTTGATGAATTTCCAAAACTAGTGACAGATGTAAATGAAGATTTAAATAGTATTTGTACATGGTGTAATAAAAATGGACTGAAACTTAATCCAAGAAAATCGCAAGCTCTTTGTATCGCAAACGAAAGGTTAAGATCAAATCTCGATAAACAAAATTTTGATATCATAGCAAATAGCACTAAAATTCAATGGGTAAATAAAGCTAAAAGTTTAGGAGTAACGATAGATGAGAATTTTAGCTTTGATGATCACACTAATAATATATTTAGAAGCTCATATGCGACATTAAAGTCAATTTACAAATTAAAACATGAAATAGATGAAAAATCGAAACTAAAACTTGTAAAATCAATTAAATCAATTATTTATCCAAAAATAGAATATTGCAGTTCAGTATATTATTTTCAGCTAACAGAGTACAATAAATATAAAATACAGAAAATACAAAAGTCTTGCTTAAGATTTGTCTGCCATATACCATATGGTGCGCATGTAACACCATACTTGCAGAATATGGGTCAGCTGAATGCCAAGCAGCGCATACATTATCTTCATAGTATATTCTTATATAAACTTGTTAAAAATAAACAACCACAATATCTTTCAGACTTATTGATATTAAGATCAGATATACATGGTGTGAATGTTAGAGTTGATAGTTACACCACAACAACAAAATTTAAGGGGAGCTTTGCATACACAGCGCCGACGACATTAAATTATGTCCTACAATTTTTAAATGAATCCATAGGTACATTTAAAAAAGAGTCAAAACTGCTGTTTTATAGAAATAATGATATAAGTATATAACCTCCTTCTTGTTGATGTGTATATGGGTGTATTTGGATATTTGTCTGGATATATATGTGTGTATGTATACACGCGTGTGTATATGAACATAGATAAAACATTTACTGTATTTAGTGTAGGTTATATTTTAGATACGTTTATAAACTATTTGATACCTAGTATGTATTAAAACCACAGATATATGTTAGGATAATGAATTAACAGATATTGCAGGAATATAATGTATTATATTGTAGTATAGATTTAATTTACTCTACATGATATCTTGTAAGTTGTACGTACATGTATGTGTATTAATCAAGTGTAGTAGTAGTTATGTTTTTGGGAACGTGGAAGAGCGGCTATGCCGAACTGTTTCCCATTTGTGTACATTCTCTATTATTATTATTATTATTATTATTATTATTATTATATATATAAAAATTATAAACAAATACTCGATGCACGAGAAACACTAAATTTTAATGTGAGTATTTGTTTATAATTTTTATATATCACTAATCTATAACTAGGTAATTCTAAATAATAATTGAAGTGCCTAAAATAAGTACATGGTTCCTACAATCTGTTATAGAATAATTAATTAACTGTTCAATATTATTTCTTCACTATTAGTTTGGATTAGAATTTATCACCCATATAGTTATAGAATAACTTACAATCAATTTATATATATTTTACAGTGCCCTGAGGATGGTAATAAATTATACCGAAACGTCGGCAAGTTAATACAGTAGTGTTTTAATTACATTGGACTTAATAACCCAAAAATTTGTACTTAGTATTTAAATTGTGGTCTGGAACTTATTATTACATCATATAATTTATAAACCCCCTCAATGACATTAATATGTTGTAATAGAGACGACCAGCCAGTAAAAGCTGGGAGGTTTACTTTTCATAATTAAAACCTTCATTACTTTTCTGGGAAAATTCTCTGTTTTTATTACTAAAAGTGGTTTAAAGAGCTGGATGTCGTTATCGTATGTGTGCTGCTGTGGTGAAATGAACATGTGTGTTCAGATATCAAATGTATAGAACTCTTGTCTCAGACGCTGGAGGTTAATATGTGTTTCAAACCTTTAACCTTAATATAATTTAGATTTACTAGGTTTGTGGTAACATTTTGTCATGCTAGTTTCAGTTTCATTACCTTCGTGAAATTTGGACTTTCGTTATAAAATAAATCCAGCTTCACATCTAGAAATTGCTTGGTTTAATAATGCAGAAGGTCAGCACTATATAACTCATAAAATGTATACAAAATTCACTATTTTATTTATAAAAATAAATGTATCTAAGTCACAGTTATTTTTAGATTATCTTTGCTCAGGATGTTCAAGTATGAAAAATTATTTATTAAACATTTTGTAACGTACAGTTTAGGGTTATACAGAGTGTTACCGTTTTAAATACAGAAAATTGAATAATCGAGAGAATTTTGAAATTTTTTTTGTAGTTATGAACTTTTTTCATAAGCGCTTAGTTTTTTGATATACAAGGTGTCTCTTTTTTATAAAAATGTTTTCGTCTCATAACTTTTACATTTTGTAAGACATTTATTCCACATTTGACAGCTATTTATATTAGGTTGTATCAAAAGAAATATGTGTTAGAAATATGACCAGTGGTGTAGAAAAGGGGACACGAACCCCTTTTTTATAAAATTTCTGAGCTAACGGATGTTTAAAAAAATTAAATTGTTTGTGAATTATTCTAAATTTCTTTTGAAAATAACACCTCTTGCAAGTTTGTGATAAATTCGATAGTCTTCCCGTAAATTACTAGTCGATGTGAAATAATCCAAAACAGGGTTGTGAATTTGGCCACTTTTTTTGATTTTGTCCAGGACAGGACAATATTGGACAAAATCCGACAATATTGGACAAAATCAAATTGAATTGGGAAACGCGCTGGAATAGCCTAGCTGGCTATTCCAGCGCGTCTAGAAATATTTTTATTGAATCGAGAATATTACTTGAAAATTGTGGAAAATCATGAAGATGATGTACTACCAAATATTACTAATATCGTAGAAAACGTAGGTTTAATGAAAGAAGTTAAGCATTTATTCAAACAATTAAAGCTATATAAATTGTTCTTTTGATAGAGTACAATCAGAAAGTTCTAATATATCTGATGCATTATTTGAATTCCTTGCTTTAAAAAATTTCTTTTGAAAATGAAAATATTGAATCCATACGAAACTGTAATAAATAAAAGGTTCGATGATTGCATTACTCCACCACACATTATTGCTTTTATGCTTAATCCAAAATATATAGACGAATTGGATAATTTAGATTTTAATTTACAAGAAACTGGGAGGAAATGGATTCGTGAAGTTGTAGATGAAAATTTTTTACCTTTAGTACTAAATTTAATATTAAATCTCAACCTTTCCTGATACGTTCTTTAGTAAAACTGTGATAGATACGCTTACCCCAATTGAATGGTGGAAAGCAGTTTCAAAAAAATGTTCTAACAAAAAGCTCTGCGAATTTGCTTGAACTTTCTATTCAGATGCATAGCTTCATCTGCGAGTATTGAACGAATTTTTCTAACTTTAGCTATATTCAAAGCAAATTAAGAAATAGATTAGGTTTAGAAAAAGTTTCTAAGTTAGTTATAGCATATAAAATGCTCAACATGAACGTAAAGGAGCAGCAGGAGCCTGCATCTGAAAATGAATATTAACATATTTTTTTACTTGTCATATTATTAGTACCTAGTATCGTCTTATACAGAATTTTTTTTTGACATATTAGTTTCTTTGTTTATAATATGTATAGGTATAAATTATAAATATATACCTATAATGTTTTACTGTTGTTATATGTATTAAAAAAATAATGTATAGAATAGTGTATTTTCGTTTTTAGGTTTTTCTTTTTTGTTTTTTGAATAATTTAGAATATTTAAGAGGGGCTAATCGAACCAGTGTTTGTAAGGTAATTTTCAAAATTTATTTCTTCCATACGGTTTGGTCAAATTACATCAAATTTGGAGTATCAGTAGTTGAAAGTGTACTAGAGGGTACATGTATATCTATTTTAATTAATTTTTATTTTATGCAGAGAAAATGTATACTGTAAATATAAGTGAAATTTGAACGTGCTTAGCTCCTGAGTTATGATATAAGTCGGTAAAATTCGAGATAAAATTCATACATGTCTTCTAGAATGAACCTTAATAATTGTGGCTTAGCAAGTTTTAAACTTTATTCCGTACTGTTTGGTTAAAATAAATTTTCTAAATAAGTATCCTTTGTCACTACAAATGGAGCCAGGAAGTGTTACCTCTATCGGGAATCGCACCTCGATGAAGTCGGTGAATAAAACGTCCAGTGAAGGTATAGTCAAGAGCAAAATTGTTCAGCGGCGCATGTATAAAAACTTTCTAGAGAGTGACACAGCTATCCGAAGCTTTTTTCCGACTAGGCCCCTTAATATATCTACATGAATTTCAATACAATAACTGAATAAATCTGCTGATACTGAATGTTAATTTGTTATTTTGATGATTATAGTTGTTTTTTAAAGTTTTTGTTCCGTTTGTTGATTTTGTCCAGTTTTGTCCAATTTTGTCCATAACTACTACTGATTTTGTCCGGACGGACATAATTGGACAAAAATCGTCCAATTTTGTCCACTTGGACGAATTCAATCAACCCTGATCCAAAAACAAGTTGGTATATCATATCACTTAATATGTTTCAATCTTTATCGAAAACGTTAATTAAAATTCTTTGAATCAAATAGGTTAAATACTATTTGTAACGTGATTTTCGTTGATGATTTTAACAACTGCGATGGATTAGATGTACAAATTAATTCAAAACCACCTATTACAAAGTATAGAACAGTTATGCAAAGAAACAGTTGGACTCAGTTTACTGAAAGACTATTGAAAATGTCAAAAACTTGCAAAATATGTAATTCAAAGGAGTGTACTTAAAAAATGATTTAATTTTTTTAAAATATCTATAGGCGTAGAGGTTTGAAAGAAAATGAGGGTTGTGTTCCCTCTATTTATGCAGTGGTAATATTTCTATCACATTTTCATATCATGATATTCTACCTAACAAAAATGACTTCCAAACGTGAAACAAAAATATTAAAAATAAGCAAATGTTATGACAATAACATTTAATAAACAAAAATTTCAACGTCCAGAGTATCTCTAGTAACTAATTATAGACCTATCTCATTAATAACACACTTAGCCAAGCTATTTGAGAAAGTGCTAAAAAAGAGATTAACATCATATATCACTAAATACAACATACTTTCTGATAGTCAGTTCGGTTTCAGACAGAAAGTTTCAACACAAGATGCACTACTAGCTCTCACGACAAAATTCTATTCCTGCTTTGAAAACGAGGGAAAACCATCCTTATGTGTGTTCCTTGACCTATCAAAAGCATTCGACACGGTCAGCCATAGTATGCTCTTGCAGACCCTGGAAGATATTGGAATTAGAAATAATTGTCTACAACTTTTTAAAAACTACATTACCAACAGACACCAGTGCGTTAGAGTAGATGATGTTCTGAGCGACCCAATGTCAATAGGGTATGGAGTGCCACAAGGTACAGTGATAGGTCCAACGCTCTTCTCACTTTATATAAACGGACTGTTCTCATTACAAAGCGAAGGAGAGATTGTTGGCTTTGCTGATGATACTGCAATCTTCTATACGGCTAATTCATGGGAGCAGCTGAAAATAAAAGCTGAAAATGATTTATCAATGATAAAAAATTGGTTTGACCACAAACTATTGACAATCAACTTTGAAAAGACCCATTACTTACCTTTTAGTTGTAATAACACAAATGTACCTTCCTTCAACAAAATGGACATACATGTTGAAGGAAAAATATACACCATCTCAGCTGAAAAGGAAATAAAATATTTAGGAGTATATATAGATTCTCACCTAAGATGGAACAAGCATATAAATTATATAATAAAGAAACTCCAAACTATATTATATAAATTTAGATATTTAAAACAAATTCTTAAATATTCCCAACTAAAAACACTATACCATCCACTCGTAGAAAGCCATCTAAATTATGGTATACTTGGATGGGGTAGTGTAGTTAAACCTATCTAACTCCTCTTGAAATTCTTCAAAAACGATTTCTTAAATTAATATTGTGCAAAGAGCAAACATACCCTTCAGATCTCCTGTATAAAGAAGCTAAAATATTCGACATGAGACAATTATACTACTATAACGTACTTATAAAGTACCACTATACTAAAAACCCAGCCTCGTTACCTTCTCATACTTACAACACCAGACAAAGAAATAGGTATATTGTTCCATTCATGTCAAAAACGGTGGGACAAAGATCGTACATATTCTTAGCTCCAAAGAACACGCTCCCAGAAGAAATTCAAAACATACCCACAATTTACCGATTTAAAAATACACTAAGGGTATACATATCGAATAGCCCCAGAGAAATTATTCGCAATATTATTGATCTAAAAACTTGAACTATATTTGAAAAAAAGAAAAAGAAAGTTAATAATTGATATATAACTGTGCAGTTCATAATTATTTATTTTGTTTTGTTTAATTACACTTTTACCTTGTCCTTACCATGATACTTATTATGCAATCATCGTTCATCATATCAAAATATCTACTTACATGTTGTCGTGTATTGTTTACATATGTTTTATATGTATGTAAAATTAGATTAGATTAGAATATCATTCCTACTCATTTTTACTTATATCTATTATTTCTAAGACTATTTATATATTATTGTTTTATTTTATTTATTAGGATTAATATGAATGTCTTTATATCTCCATCTAGTTTTAGTTATCATATCATTTTCTCAAATGAGTATTATTATATCATTTTAAAATCAATTAATATTTTACGCATCCATTATACACTCCTCATTTTTTTATTTTCTCAAAACAAGCGTCTATTCGCTTATTGAGTATCGATTTATTTACAAGCACTCCATGTCTAATCCACTACTTATACAAATTATATTCTAAATCAATGTAATGTACCTTCTCCTGTAAATAAATATTATTATTATTATTATTATCTCAGAAACTAAGCGCTTGTGAAAACGGTCACACCCTATATATGCAATTTAGTTGTTTTCTAAATTATGAGAGGCAAGGTAAAGTAATAGATATTTCTTTTCGAATTTCTCAAACTTTGTTCCTGAATTGTAAAGCACACAATCAGAAGCCAGTTTTGTGAGGTTAATTAATTATTGGTTATATGTAATTTTAAATTATAAATTTATGACTAAAACACTTCAGGCTAATTACTCAAAAACTTTATTTTTTAATTCTGTAGACGAAGGCTTGTAGACAACTTAAGTGATAACAATTTGTAAATGGTATTGTCTCTATTTATTTAACTGTGGCATCTTATAATGTTTCTTCTCATCTTCTTTGTGTATTAAGCCAACGTCTATAAATTATTTAAAAAAATTGATAAATAAACATCTGCGCCAAAAGAATCAGTCAGAAGTTAGTTTTGGAAAAAATGTTTTTTCCTACCCAAAAAATGTCTCAAACCTAAAAAAAATATATTAATCTGAAGAAAAAAAAGCTTGAATGTTAAATATTTTAAGATGAAAAAGTGTTAATATTTCGGAATAATTTCTGATTCCGTTCTCAAAAACTAGAGCAACATTTCTTTTATAAAATATTGTCTTAGCAGTAATGTCAAACATGACAGCTTTAGTTACATACATATTCAAATATTATTTCTGTGGTGTTATTCATACCTTGACAATGTTTTAATAATAAAAGTAAAAAGCTTTAAATGAAATTTGGTTATAAGTTAAAAATATTCGTTTTTCGCATTTTGATTGATAATGTGCTATTTTACTAAATTCAAAATTATTTATTAAAGTGGCACTTTACCACATAGAAATGTCACTTTACTATATAGTAATGTCACTGTTAATAAAACACAGTTTGACAGAATATTGTTTATTTAAATATTGGAAACATTATTATATATGTATATTAAAAGTAGAATTATTCAAATTTGAAAACTTAACAACACCAAATTTATTCAATTATATTTGTTCGTCCTGAAAACTATTATGATTCTCCATCTGCATCCCTGAATGATCTTGAGATGCCACTAGTTCTTGCTGATGAAATATACTTTTTGAAATTTTCAACTTATTAGCGATGCTTTCCTCGATATACCCTTCAGCCACACTAGTTGACTACCATCCTCCACGCTTTTTTAAATGTTTGAATGTCAGCTCCACTGTCAGCGAGGAAGGTGGCAGACGTCCTCCTTAAGCAATGGCCAGTGTAACTGGATGCATCTGGAAGTTTTAAGTATTCTGCAACTTTTTGGGGTATTTTTGCAAAACTGTTGATGCCAACTGGTTGTATTGTGCACTTACAGTGATTATAGTAAATGTAAAATCTATTGTGTTTTGCTTATTTGGATTTCAATCGTGAATACTTATGATAAATTTCATATCCGTTGTACTCTGATCCTACGGTAAATACAAGTTTCTTTTTTGGTTTTAGTATAAAGTTATAACCAAAATTTTCACCGTGTCTTCTATATCTTTTACAGTTAAGCTGCACAATTCTGCACGCCGACATGCCCCATTTAAACCAAATATTAGTACCACTTTCATTAATAAGAACTTATCGTCTGAAGTCTCTTTTAAAAACAGTAACATTTTCCATAGTCAAAACTTTTGATTTCTTTGCTTCGTATGTATCATTTTGACGTTTTAGAAAGGCAATTAGCTTTTTGTATTGTGGTATATCTACATTTTCGTTTATTTGTATAGTGCTTTTCAACATGGGTTATGTAGACCATAAACTGGATGCCTTAAGAGCTTTTGCCTAAAATAATGAGACATTGTATGAAAAACACTAAAATATATATAAAAAATAGCTTACCTTAAAAAAAAATACGCTAGCATTACACTTATATCAGTTCTTAGTGCGTTTTTGTCATCCTCCAATTACAAAATATTTCATATACGTTCTCGTATTTTTCCTTAGATTTTAAAGGAAGTAAGCTCGAAGACATTTAAAATGTCTTCAGAACAATTTTCTAAATTATCATCAGTAGCAAGACTCATTTTTATAATTAATATGTAACTTAAACTTTTCATAACGTGTTAAGTACAAAATTTTATCTGATCCCGCTTTAAAATAGCAAAAAAATGGTAATTTATTTTGAATACTATTTTGCGATTCCAAACATAGCTACGCTTTCAGTCGTACAAATAAATTTTATTTATCTCTTTACCTAAGAGTTACTATAGATTGACATTTGTATAAACAAATCTCAGTTGTCAATCTGTTGAATTGTTTGAAGCAAATTTATTCGAAAATGGTTGATTCAGATATGGATATTCCATCTGATATAGAAGAAAATTCAATAATACCTGGTAAATCAAAAGGCAGGTATGAAGAAGCATATAAGAAATTTGAAAATTGGTGTCAACAAAAAGGAGTAAAAAATGTCTGTGAAAAGGTTCTCTTAGCGTACTTCGAAACGATGAAAAACTATAAAGCATCTACAATATGGACTACCTACTCAATGTTAAAGGCAGAATTAAATGTCAAAAGAAACACTGACATCAAAAAATATACCATATTAACAGCATTTTTGAAGAGAAAATCTACAGGTTATCACACTAAAAAATCTATCATTTTGACAAAAGAGAACTTTTGAAAATTTTATTAGAAATGCTGATGACGGGAAGTTTTTATTTGCAAAGGTTTGATTCACTGGCACTATGAAACTTTATAGTTTTTAATTTCTTGATTATTTTAGGTAGCAATGATTATAGGAGTTGCCGATGCTTGTAGAAAAGCGGAATTGTGTGACATGCGTATCAGAGATGTTGTGGATAAAGAATTTTTTTTTAAATTACTATTCCAAACACAAAAACAAATGTGACACGGGAATTTGTGGTCACAAATAGCAATATTTCTGGATACAGAGAAAATTTAGTAGAAATTGTTCGAAAATATGTCAATCTGCGTCTACAAAATACAAAGCATGGTCGTTTTTTTGTTAAATACAATAATAACAAATGTGGAGTACAACCTATAGGTATAAATACTTTTGGATGTTTACCAAAATTACAAAACATCTTGGTTTACCAAATGCCGACGGTTATACTGGGATATTGCTTCCGGCGGTCATCTGCATCTTTGCTCGCAGATTCAGGAGCTGACATATTAAAAATTAAGCAGCATGGGGGCTGGAAATCTAATATCGTAGCAGAAGGCTATGCCGAAAATTCTTTGGCCAACAAGGAAATAATTGCAAATAATATACTAAGAGAACATTTTGAGGTAGCTGTTTCAAGAGAAGTAAATCAAATAGGTTCGGTGTATAATGAGGAGAGATATTCTGAAATAGCTGCTAAGAAAAAAGAAAAATATTCCGTCAGGTTCAGGAATAAATTTTAGTAACTGTGTTTGTAGTAATTTTGTTGTTAATGTGTATGCAAACAAATCAAAAGAATAACTATGTTTTGAGTTCTAGTTTATTAACAAAGTGTTTTTTGCTTCTTAGTCTTAAAGTTCCTACTTTAAATGATGGGTTAAATAATCAGTTACATAAAAATTCATTACATCACTCAGTTATGTAATGGGACTAACAGTTATGAAAAATGTGACGTTTCGTAACGTCAAAAATGCATTTAAAACGACATTTCATAACGGGATTAGATAAATCAGTTTTACTAAAGTCATATAGCTTTTAAGTTACTCGCTTGCTGTGCTAACTCGTACTCAAAAACTATATTCGTTTAGTAAAACTTGGCTTTTCTAAACTTGTTTAATATACTATTACACTATCTTCCTATATATAGGCATTTCAAGTAAATTTGACCAGAAACATAAATTTATCTAGGCGTCTTTTTAAGGTAAAGTTTTAACACAACCCACACACCAAATGGTAGGAAATGTGTTGACCCATTTTTTAAAAAGGTATAAAATATAATTTTAAACAATGATTAAATATAAATACTGAATCAAACAGACCGAATATAATTTTACATATTATCTAAGTAGGTACTTTTGTACCCACTTTAAAATTCAATTCAATGTGCCTTATTTAATCAACAGTTTTGAGGGTATTTTGCATTAAATTTTAATAAAATCATTTTTAATGTAGAACTTTAAGACTTACATGATCTTTTAAAATATATAGTGTGATTTAATAACTTGTCATATAATTTCACTATAAACTGTTTGGTATTCCGGATTTTAATTAAAATTTAGGTGTGAAATTATTTTGACTCAGAAAGAAGATTTTCCACAAACAAATTTAAATTTTCGAAAAATATAACAAAAACAAACAAAAATAAATTTGAAATTTCGTTTTGACCCAAAATTAGATGTATTAGATTTTTCGGTTAAACAACATTTCGGACCAATTATTTTTATACAAGATGGGACTACGAAACATATTAAAGTCAAGACGCCATGCTTATGGAGCAATGAGTTTTATAACTGAGTGAAAGCTGACGAGTCGATTAAATTAGATTACGAGTGGGCCCTTAACTATCCACTCGTAATCTAATTTAGTGACCTCCCTTCACTGCGACCTAAAAATATATTTTGCAATAACCTCTATATCTATGTGTACTCATCAATTTCTAGGCTTCTGAGGGTTATGGTTCCCACTTCTAGGTGTTGTGGATACCTACTAATAGTCTTTGGAGAATTAGGACTTTGCATGAGCAAAGTATATGTTCCGCAGATTCCGCTTCATCTGTACAGAAGCGACATATATCGCTTTCACATTTGTCAATTTTTTTGAGATGGTATCTTAGTGGGTAATGACCTGTGAGAAGGCCTGTTAGCATCCTAATTTTGGTTCGCTGAGTTCGAATCGCCCTCTAGCTCTTTTTTACGAGTAGTTTATAAACTTCTTCGCTTGTTTTTAAGCTGGAGTTAACTTATGTTTTTTTCTCATTCTTAGTTGTGTGGTTTTTAGATATTCCAAGAAAAGGTTCTGGTCCAATAAATGATGATCTTGCACCTTCCTTGGCAAGACTATCAGCAATCTCATTCCCTTCTATTCCTTCATGTTCTTGCACCCACATCAAGGTTACCTGGATGTTCCTTGCCAGTTGCTTTAGTGTTTGTAGACATGTAGACATTCTCAGTCCATGTTAGACTCACAAGTAAAGGAACTCAAGCCAGCCAAGCAGCACGTTTGGTTGCATGAGAGGTTATAGATTCTTGCTCCTCGTCTGCTTTTTTTAATGCATTCTCGAGCGCAGATTCCTATAGAGTGAATTTTCGCCGGAAAGATGGTGGGAGTTTGGCCTAAGGCTTTTGGCAGCCTACATCTGGTCCCATATTTCCCCGATATCCCACTTTTTCTGTTTCTAACATATTCCAATAGGAAGGAAAATTAGTGCCTGATTAGTGTTTAAATATGTGATCCTCAACGGCTTTGGAAGATTTAATTTTAACTATATACTCCGACAAAAGTCCACTTTTCAGATATTACGACCTTTCAAAGTCGATGTAGAAAAATGATGTTTTATTCTTTCCGAAAATACTTCTCTGCTCAAACTTCTTTACTTTCAGGAAAAAAATTTTAATATTAAAAAGAACATAAATATAAGATTACTTGTGGTTTCTAATGCTCCTAACTCCAAAACATTTTTGCTCGATTTTTATCAACTTCTGTAACATATTAGATGACAGACATGATACTCATCTCATTTGTCACCGTATTTAAATCAAGCAACATCATTCACCTCTCCGTAAAAGATAACTTGTTCATATTTCTTTTTACTTTCTTTGGGCATTAAGCCACTATCCAATAAATTGTTTTAAAAAATTATTAAATAAACATTTACACCAACAGGTCAGAGGTTATTTTTAAAAAAATGCTTTTTCCTATCCAAAAAATTTCTCACACCTAAATAAATATAAACCTAAAAAATTAACTTTTGAATGTCAAATACTTTTGATGATTAAGAATTGACGTTTCGGAATACCCTCCGATTCCATTCTCAAAACTAGAGAAACATTTCTTTGATTATGTCCTTCATCATAAATCTAACCAATAAGAAACATGAAATTTGAACCACGCGACTTGTTTAAATAAGTGATTATTTTGCAAAAATAATCGGTTATTTTTCACCTAGCTGTTCATTTATTTTTGACATGTAAAGTAAGCTTTGGCCCATCGTCATTGCTAAGCGATACTCACCGACTTAACAATTCCGATAGTTTGAATTGTCGGTGTCATTTAGACTTACCTACATCGTCAAATGGATGTAAATATAGTACTCGTTTCGGAAATGTTTCACTTTCCGAAGTTGACAAAGAAATCCTAAGAAGCGTTCCTATTAACACAACAAAAACGCACACATTGGTATGGGGCCAATTTACTGACTTGTAATGAAACAGGATACCAATTTGAAGCCACTGCAACCATAGATCATATTGTGTTGGTATCTAAAAACTGAGCTTTCAATACGAGACGGAGATATGGTAAAGATTATAAGGAAAATGTGATAAAAACCATGTGGAACATAACTGCAAAAAATGCTTCAGGAATTGTATTTTTTAAAATACATCGTCATTTTCGATCCATTTAAGGATATTAAATTTAAGTGCGCTAGGGATGTTCGTATTGCTAAAAGAAGATATAAATAGAAAAATATCACTAAAAGAGCCTCTTCAGTTGCGTTAGTTCAGAAGATCATAAATAAATTATAATGCTTTGGAATGAAAACACTCCTGAAGGACTGCAAACAAAACTTTTCCATATTATCGCAGTTGAGTTCACTTGGAGAGGAGGAGAAGCCGCAAATTGCGTAATAAATCACTTTAAAGAAGAAACTCATAACAGAGGACAGACAACAGATAAAAAACGGCTCACTTTTTATTTGCAACTATATAACTAAGTCTTTCTTGCCATTTTAGGACGATTAGAATATAACCCAGTGATCAGTAAGACCACACAAGGAGGTGGCAAGAAATGCGCCGATATCAAATGGTTAACGCCTAGTGAAATTAATGCTGATCTATGTCCTGTAAGGCTATATAAACAAATATTATCCAAGAGGCGTTTCAACATTACAACAAATCGTTTATTTCTGACATGCAACAGGTACTGGAATAAATACGAAAATTTCTATTGGTACAAAAATTCACCGATTGGAAGAAATGACTTGTCCAAATGGACAAAGAAATCAGACGCAATAATCGGTTTAGATACAACAACTGTAAAAATAACTAATCATTATAATCGAGCTACAGATGTCAGTAACTTAATAAGAATGGAACACAGGAGCAATAGCTTATGAAAATAACCGGCCATGGAAGTGCAAATTCCATAAAACCATATTTGCAAATAGATGCCCTACATTTAAACGTGATAAATAAATTAAGATGTAATCCAAATGAAATACAAAATGAAGTTCTTAAGGCAACATCAGAACATACTACTAGTCAAAACATTAATGAAGAAAAAACAAGCTCAAATTGTATATCAAAAATATATTTTTTTTATCAATTGTACTAAAGCAACGAAAAATAATTAATTTCTATTCTGAAAATAATCTACATCCCCCGTTTATCAATTTTAATCACTTAAACTGTGTATGTCACACAATTTTCAAAATTTTGCTTTTGAGCAAATGCTTTTGTGTATAATAATTTTAGATAAAATCCCGAGACCGTAGGTCGAATTAATATACACTCAAGTCATTTGCCAAACAAAATTTTTAAAATTATGTGAAGTAACACAGTTTAACCGATTAAACTTGATGCACTCGGGATATAACCCTTGATAAAAGATTGTCTTTTGTGGCAATGTCCAAGATGACGTTAACAACATGTTGACATACGAAAAAGCATATTTTAAAAAACAACCTCTGACTCATGATACAAATAAACAATGTATGATACTAGACGATCTCATTTTCGTTAGGTTCTGCGCATGAAGTCACGCGGTTAGTAAACGCCCACTTTATTTAAATGAGATAAATGAGGCAAAATAATAAGATTCGTTTCTACTTTACATCACAAATATTGAAATACACGTAAATGAGAACGTATACGGTATAATAATATATATTTAATAATACACTAAATAAAAATGAAAGTTTACAGGGGTTTTGATCGCGCCCTGAGGTTACGGAGGTTGATAGGTTCAATTTTCCTAAGATAAACTTCGAAACAATGAAAATTTTGGAGAAGATTAGATAGAAGTTCAACAAATGTAACCGAACATAACACAGCCTGTACAGATAAAGTCGCCAATCAAGATATAAATGTCTTCACTGTTTTATCTCAATGTAATCACTAAGATATAAAATTGCCGAAATTAGGAGGATATTTTGCATATACAATGATATAGCTCGATATTTTAGCTTTTATAGAACACTGGTTCAGATGAAATAAATGTAAATATTAACAACTATACAATGGCATCACACGAATGAATTTTCAGATTAAAATATAATGATTTTGATAATCCACTCTTTGTTAAATTTCTAGTTATATATTTAGACCCTAAACTGTTTTGGAAAATTCGAGACCAACTGGCAAAGAAATTATCAAAGAACATTAATATTTTAAGGAATTTATATCGTGCAGTAAGTCAGTAGTTTTAACAAATTACTACAGCCTCTTCCTGCCACATATACGGTATAATGGCCTGGGTCTACTGATCGTATTCAAAGCAAATTTTTAAACTACAGCTAAGAGCGGTAAGAATTACTTGTGGTTTGAGATACCCTGGGATAAAGTAAAGTTCATGTTTGTAGTACTGAAAATTTTAACTTTTATTAACGTCACTATTTAGAGTTGTCTGCTGTAGGTTCAAAAAAACCAAAATCTTTTTCAATTCTGTGGTGATATACACCACCACTTCACAAGGTTTAACAGGGATCTCGCAATTGATTCTCATCGAGTCCCTTACAAGTAAATTTTCTGCAAATTATAATACTCCCATATTTTATAACTTCCCGAATAATATGTCATTTATACAATTTAAACGATTCGTTAAAAATTTCCTTACTGCAAGGCCATTTAATACTTTGGATGAATTTTGAATTTTAAATTTTTAATTTAAGATACTGAAGTGATTGTGCTACTGATTTATTTTAATATCTTTTTACTACCAGTACTGTGTAATTTTTTTGACTTTTGTGTATTTAGCATTAGTAAATTATGTCTATGTCCAATTATAAGAACTTTATTTTGTATACAATTCTATCGGTTTTTTTGAGAACATTAAAATTTACTTAAAGCAGTTAACATTTTTATAAGTAAATATATACTGTCATATTCTAGAGTATGCAAGAATATTAAAAAGTAGGATAATAAACTTTACAATCTTCTTCAATTTTGTTTTTCTGCTCAGTAAAGCATCAGTCAATTCCTTATTTAGGTGCTGCATCCATATCCTTATATAAGTGCCACTTCCAGCCATACACTGTACACCATATTATTATAAAAAACAATAAAAAAAACCACTCAGAAAACGGAAAAAACACAATTTCTTGGAGGTTAAAACAACTATGACCTGACTTTTACTAACCGCGTGACGCATGCGAAAAGGCAAAAATGGTGTCGAGTCTGTGCAATATCATATCTCTAATGTATTGTATCATGCTCTGACTGACTCTTTTGACACAGAGGTTTATTTAACATTTTTTTTTTTAATAATGTATAGGAAAGTGGCTTAATAACTAGAGAAGTTAAGAAGAAACATTATAGGATGCGACAAATAAATAACTATAAACAAAATTGTTCATATGATCTACAATTTATTTTGTTCACTTTTTACCCTATAAGCTTTATAAACGTCATTGCTTTTGTAACATTAGAGACTAGTCGATATCCAGTCAAATATTTCAATTGCCTTTTGCTTTGTTTTAATGAAATTAAAAAACATATTTTCTTCTGATAACCTAATGTTCAAACTTGGACAAACTGAAGATTTCAAATTTACATTTTAAATTACTTGTACCAATGGTGCAACAAAGTTATTTAGAGGCAGGGGGGAAATGTTTACCACTAGCATATTTCCTTCTCGGAAGAGAGTTTTCTCTCGTTTTTCTTGTACTTATTTTCTAATCTCTACCTGAGTCCAAAATGTAAGTAAAAAAAATATTATCCTATACACAGAGTTCTTGAGGCTCCCTCAAAGAATAATGTCCATGGTCGTCTCCACTCACTTGTCCTCCTTCACTACGCCACTGGCTGATGCATTTAAACTAAAATCGCAGACAAGAGGTTCAATAAACATTAATTACCAACGAACCATTTCGATTTTTCTATTAATTATAAACTCACTTGAAAATCAAATGTTGACATCCTTGCTGATAGTTTTGGACAATCGATCTTAACATCTAGATGGTCTTCATTTCTATATATGTCATATAGATTAAATGATTAAACAAATTCGATTTACCTAGGAATATAAAAAGTCTAGCTTTTTCTAATTCTATGTTTTCAATGAAAATAAGTGGTGCTGGCAAAAACCGGTGAACAGTTAAGCCGGTTAATCGGTGTCTTCAAAAAACCAGTTTCGAATAAAATCGGGTATCCAAATATGGTCAAATGCGGTTACTCAGATAACTGGTTATTTGGCTATCGGTTATCTGAATAACCGACTATTCGGATACTAAATATTATAAAACTTTTTTTTAATTGAACATAGGTAAACATTAAACAACTAAACTAAATACCAAACATTACGTTGTATTTAGAGCGCATGCACGGCGCATGCTATGCATGAGTCATGTCATAAAGAAAGTCTAGCTAAACTTTTTTAGTATTGTGATTGTATATTATTGTGTTGCCTAATTATTATTCACAAATTACGACAATATACAAAATATATTGTCAGGGTTTATGTCAATTCTAAACTAAACATGCGTCGGTGGCCACCCTGTGTTGGCCCGCCTGTAGTTACAGATTTCAGCAACATTTGAAAGAAAAGAAACACGTATTAATTGATTATCCGAATATTCGATTAATCGATTAACTGGTTATTCGAATAAATCTACTATTTGGTTATCCGAGTAACCGGTTCTCGGTTTTGTACAAAACCTAGAATAATTCAAAACCGATTAATCGATTATCCAGAAAACCGGTTTCAGTTGCCAGCATTAAAAATAAGATAATTTAAAAACAATTATATTTAAAGGTGGATTCTGTACCTCAAACGATTTCGTCGGTGCTTCAAATAATGGTGAGCATTATATCTACATACTGTTTAAATTAAAAATAAAATGTAGCTCCGCATTTACTGAAACCAAGATTCCTTCTTCCTCCCAATCAGTATCTTAGAAATTTCAAATTATTCCATAGTTCCAAAGTTTCTATAAAAATAAAAAATAATTAAACTACATATTCTTTCGCAGGGTGCTCTTCAATTCGCACTGAAAGTATTGGCAAAATTTGGACTGTTTGTAATTGGTGGTGCAGCTCTTCTGTTAGTGGGAGGAGTATTCACAACAGCAATATGCTATTTAACACAGATATGTGTCATCTCGTTTCCACCGTTTGGAGGAATTGATAAGGAGTCGGTTAGATCACTTATGACCCCGGACAAAATTTCTGCTGCAGCAGCGCTAGTTCAGGATGCTATTGGAAAATACCAACGACTACAGCGGGCCGTAGGAAATTAAAATGTATACGACGTTTTAAAGATAGATCAGTGTTCACATTACTTTTTAAAGTTTGATACCCAGGTTGCCTCATGTAAATACAGTTGTTATTTATAGTCCAAGAAAATGAGGTGAGAAGTTGACAATAATTATGTAGTCATTAAAAATATTTGGAAGTTGTTCAAAATTAGAAACTAAGTATAATGCTCTAAAGTTTCAGATTCATCCAATAGGACAAGTACCTATGCAAAAAAAAATCATTTTAGAAAAAGTCACTCCAAACCCTGACAGAACAGTAACAGATTCGTCAAAATTTTACAGGACAAAATTCTCCAAAAAAAGTCCATGACGGTATATATTTATCTTTTATAGATTAGCCGTGAGCCTGCTCAAAGTTGTGTAATCAAAACCCGTGGTGCGCGGGAGTGGCTGTACTGACACTCTTAGTCATTTAATTCGTTATGTACCTTTTGTATCTATTGAAACGAGTCCAAAAAATTCATGGATGTTCTACGTATTGTAAGGAAATTATCTGCAATGAAAAAAAATTTTAACATCAAAAATTAAAATTTTGATAGCCCTGCGAAAAAAAAATCTCAATTTCATCGGGATTTCATCAGAATTAAACATAAGATATCTTGGAGATTATTTATCGTAAACAAAAAAAAAAAATGTACAAAATGAGGGTCTTTTAATAACTGATAAATCTCCGTAAAAAATTCATTGTCTAAACAAAAGTACCATTTTCATCAATACCTACCTTGTATAAAATGTTGATTTATCAAAAACTCTGTCAACTTGTTTGAAGACTTGGAAACAAAGTGTATACCTACATACACTTTTTTCGAATTTTTTCCATTATAATTTACAACTTTTTTAAATAAACATTTGTTACAAACAATTTGAGAAAAATCGTAGAACCGAAACTCATATGAAAATTTTTGTTTTAAGAAAAACTTTTTTTAAACCTTTTTATGTAAGATTCGGTGTCAGGAAAATGCAAAGATATTTTTTGCAAATATTGTGATTTTCTCAAATTGTCTATAATAATTGTTTATTTAAAAGAAGTTGTAAATTATAATGATAAATATCTGATGTGGCCAGCACATAACTTTCTTATACCAGTATATATTATCCTGATCAAAAAAATCATTCTAGTTAATTCTTCACTTACCTCAATTAAATTTTGATAGCGTACCCTGAAAAGTTTCATTAACATTTTTAAATAAAATAATTTTTAGCGTCGTTCGATACTGTCAATAATAATTCATGTCATATATTTTAATAATTCTTCTTATTAACATTGACATTCTTCGTAACTAAATTAGACATTTCAAACGTCAAACGGTTAAATTTGTCCTAAACCCACCTTCATAAAAATGAAGTCACAATTAAGACATGATTTATACAACTTTTTTTAAGTAGTACTGAGATATTTTTTTGCTTATATAGAAGACATGATTTATAATCTTTTATCAAGAATTTTTTTGTAAAGACAAACTCAAAAAAGTTTGGATCCCGTAGAAGTTCTTTCAGCTAACCTATTTTGCTCATCACCGAAAATATCATTGTCTTTCGCCTTTAGAACATATGTACCAAATTTGAAAGCTTTAACCGAAAACTTAACTGCTATCGCGATACTTCAAACATGCCGAGAGGTTTTTTTCCCCTTTTTTTTTTTTTTTCCCCCCTTTTCTTTTTTTCCCCTTTTTTTTTTTTTTTTTTTTTCCCCCCCCTTTTCCCCCCCTTTTTCCCCCCTTTTCCCCCCGCGTTTTTATTTTAATTTTTTTTTCCCCCCCCCAAACACCCCCAAAAACATTTTTATTTTTTTTTTTTTTTTTTTTTTTTTTTTTTCTTCCTTTTCCTCTTCCCTTTCTTTTTTTTGTTTGTTAATGTAAGTATATTCCATGATTCTCAGTCGCGTTCTAGCGCAGACATGCAGATAGACTCCTGTTATTCAAATCCATAAGTTAAAAATTTTTTTTTTAATAATTCGTCGATTCATCCGCAAATGCAATAAAATTTCTTTTAAGCACATCAAACTGAAACGTTTAAATTTTTTCATTCATAATTCTAACTATGGTAAGGGTACCACATTTTTCGTCGAGCAACCCACTTTTTTCAAATTATGTTGTCCCAAAAATTTTGTTGAACATCTTAATTGCCAAATTTGAAAGTCTCGGTCATTGTATTTTTTTAGTTATCGTAGATACACACATACACACACACTCCCAGTTATACTATTCATTCATTCACACACATTAATTGTACAGAACATCATTCGGAAAACGAGTTCTCAGCAGTATTTTGATTATCGCACGCAGGGACAAACGTTCGAAAACGTGATACCAAGGAGGGTTCAAAATCTCGAGATTGAAAAAAAGTCACGATTATATAGTTCCTTATATTAGGGATAAGAAAGTAAAAAATCCGAAAAAAATTATTATTATATTAGATTTATCAGTTATTAAAATACCCTCATTTTGCACTTAATATTTTTTTTTGGTTTACGATAAATAATCTCCAAGATATATCAACTTTAATTCTGCTAAAATTCCGACGAAAGTGAGAAACTATTTTTTTTCTCCCGGAGCTGTTAAAATTCAATACAGCCGCTGCCACACGCCACAGGATTTGATTATACAACTTTGAGCGCGGTTCACGGCTAAAATGTAAAATAGATAGATATCTTCGTAGATTTTTTTGGACAAATTTGTCCTATAAAATTTTGACGAATCTGTTACGGTTGTCTCAGCGTTTTGGGTGAAGGATCGCGTTGCACCTTTTTTTAAAATGTTTTTTAATTTTTTTGCATACTTGTCCTGTCGGTCGTATCTGAAATTTTGGATCATTATAAAGAGTGTTACAATAAGAGAGCAATATATCAAGGTTCAATAAAACATGGTTTTCTATAGCAAAGTATAGAAATATTTATTGAGTTATAATGTAGTCCTGGAGGGGTTTGGAACCTTTGATATGACGTTAACACTGACGTAGTTTTCCACGAAACACCAAAACGGAGATGATTAAAACTGAGTTTTAATCATCTCCAGATGATGCCAACTTGGTTGGCGAAACGCGCGCCGAGTGCAGTGTATAGTGTTTAGGTGTTTCGTGGAAAACTACGTCAGTGTTGAGTTATAATGTAGATATTTGGGAGTTATGTATGAGACAACACATCTGGTAAATGGCCGCCACGGCTTTGCTGGCATATGCGTACTCTTTTGGCGAAATTTTGAACAACGGTGTTGCATAGATGTGGCGGTATTTCGTTGAGATAGCGTCTAATTTTGGCCTTCAATACCTCGGTGGTCGCGGGTTTGTTGGCATGAATCTGTGACTTCAGATAACCCCATAGCTAAAAGTTCGAAGGTGTTATATCGCAAGAACGTGGTGGCCAATTCTTGTCACTTAACCGAGAGATGACACGACCAGGAAAAGACTCGTGCAAGATCGTCAATGTTTCAGGTGCGGTATGGCTAGTGGTACCGTCCTGCTGAAACCATATGTCGTCGAGAGCAATATCTTTCAATTAAGTCACAAAAAACTGGGTTATGATAGCACAATAACATTCGCCCTTCACCGTTACTGCATTACGTGCTTCGTCTTCGAAGAAAAACGATTCATCCAGACCACAATGCACACCAAACAGTGACACGTTTTGGATACTTTGCTCTCTCATGAATCATTCGTGGATTTTCTGAGCCGCAAATGCGGAAGTTTTGCCTATTAATAAAGTCATCGAGGTGAAAATGGGCCTCATCTCTGAAAATGATTTTGTCCTTAAAATCGGCATTCACTTCTTGTTGTTCAAGGATTCAATCGGTGAAATCTCTTCGCTGTGCATAGTCTGTTGGCAGAAGTTGTTGAGTCAATGGGACTTTGTAGGCATGGAGAGGCAGATCTTTAGTGAGAATACGCTGAAGAGTGGCTGTTGTAATGTTCAAATATTGTGCATGATGACGAATGGACTCTCGACCACGCTCTCGCTAATTGCCGTGATGTTTTGTTCTGAACGACCTCTACGAGCTTGTGTCGTGTGTTTCACATCACTAACCAAACCAGTACTTTCAAATTTTTCTATTATTCTTTTCACAGTAGATGAATGAGAAACATTATTTCGACCGAAAATTGGACACACTTTACGTATCGTGGCAATCAAACTTTTACCATTTTGATAATAACATTTAACAAGTGAGAACGGGTGAACAGTATGAGCGGGTGAACAGTATGAGTACGTGAACGACTAACCCCCGTATTCAATTCTGATATGTGCATAAGTTAAGCCTGCGCTACGCGCACATTTTGCGCGTCGCAAGGCATCCCCCTCTGTCGGGGAAAAATTTTGTATATTATTGGCCGTCACGCCGTTACGACGCGTCGGATCGAATTCGGTCATAAGACTTTTTTGCGTCGTTCGCGACGTAGAACGACACGCCCCCGCGATTTTGCCGAAAAGGCGTTTTCCAAAATTAGCGCCCCCTCCCCGAACCCCCAGCCCCCCCTCGAATTTTCTCGAAAACCTCTCGACGAACGACGGCCCCCCACGAAAGCGCGTTCCTTAATATGCATATTTGGTATTTTTCCCGACTGTTTGAAAAAAAAACGCGAAAAGGCGATCGATTTGATCCGCCTACAGGCCAAACGGAGCGTCGTACGTATACCGCACTCCTATACTTTTTTGTAGGCCAGACCATTTGCCTTCCTATAGGGGGGGTAGCGACGCCCCCTCGTCTGAACTCGGGGGATGTTGCACCCCCTCCACGCACCCCAATGGTGGGGGTGGGTCGAGATGGCAATTTTTTCATCTCGTATCGCCCCCATGGCCACCCACTGGGTCAAAAGCGCTGCACGCTACTTCTGTTGCTGATTGGGCGGCCAGGGGGGATTTTCCGGGGCTTATATCTCGGCTTCGGGAAGAGCTATCGAAGCGATCTCAACGGCGTTGTACTCGTCTAGTCGTCCCATACGGTACTCGAGACGAGCACTTTTTCGAAAAAACGAATATTTCAAAATTCACCCCCCAGTCCCGCGAAAACGCGCTGACAAACCATGTAACTTTATGAGGGCAAAATGTGCGCAAATATATCCCTTTTACGTAAAAAATTCGTCGCGTCTGCCACAGCACTTTAGACCCCACTCCCGTTCCTCGTTATATAACAATCGTTGTTCTATCGTGTAATGCTCCATGTTTACTCACTACCTAATTATTGTTAACTTGATATAGCGAAATTGTTTCTCTACCTTGGACTATCACTTTTAACTGAAATATTTCTGAAAATACGTTGATTGTCAGTAAATTAATAACATTACAAAAATGGTCAAATGTGTCCATTTATACGATTTTCTCGTTTTTATTTATAGAATTGTGGCGATAGGTCACAATCAATTTCTCGCTTACAGTTCACTTTAGTTATTAATGTATTTTTCTAAGCTTAACAAGAAATTGGATATACTCAGACGCACTGAAGAAGACTCAAGAAACTATGTGAACGAATTGAATTGATTTTTCTTTTCTCACTGCTTGATACTTTAAGTAAAAACTGGTTAAGAACAATTATTCAAAGATTCTTTCCTTAATATGAATTTACTAGTTCATCGTGGAGCCGGACAAATAATGTAAACTGTTCATTTAATGTTTGAAATATTTTAAGTTAATTGCTACCTTTAAAATTAAAGTTTTGTATTGCTTCGGGCCAATCTTTATTTCTAACGAACTTCCTGAGAGCTAATTGGTAAATCGAATTAAGTGATAAATTGTCTGATAATGATAATCTGTTATTTCATAAAATTTTAAACAGCTGATAATAATTATTTGTCAACTATCTTGTGTATTTTACACAAATTTAACAATTTTTGACATTTGACATTCAGAAACATAATTTTGTGGATCCATGACAGGTAATTTGTTCACATAACCTTAAAATAAGTCCGGATTATCCTGGTGCTAAAAATATCTATCGATGAAAAACTCTTATTCTCAGTATCAGAAGGTTAGATGTTAACTAGTACGTTGTCACGAAGTGAAACGGCTGGCCATTAATTGTACCAATTTTTTAACATTTATAAGGATGTTTATTATTGTTTATGTAAGTGAAGAATATCTATAAAGTAGGTATTTATTTTATTGTTAATATTTACAGAGATATATGTATTGTTATTAAAATGTAGGAAAATGACTGATGATATTTAGTTTTAAATTAGTTTTAAGAAAAAGTAACTTTTCTCCAAATGTTATTTGGTATTTTCATTAGCATACATCTTTAAATTTGACACAGTGTTAACGCTAGATTGTTTAGGTAATAAAAATATTTTTTATATTTTAGTTGTATATATTAGGTTTACAATGAAAATTTATACTTAATTACTTATGAAGATACATAGTAAATAGGTAATACTTTTGTCCAATTTTTATTTAACATAGTTTGAAATCATACAAACAGTTCAATGTATGATCTAAATAAAAATTAATAGTCAGTAAACTGTTTTTTATTTCAGAGATTAAACCTGGTTACTACCATAGAGATTTAAAGATTATAGATTTAGACATGTAGAATTACAGAGCCAGATTGATTTGTTGGAATTACACGTACACTACTGATGATATATTTTCAAAGATTGTTTTCTTAAATAAGGCTGCATTGAAGTTGAACAGAATAAAACTGTTTTATAATTTTTACGTTTTTTTTTTTAATTAGTGTTATGATTTGTATAACTTTATATATAACCTATACCCTGTAATGTCAGTCTTGTACTAGCATCTAAAAAACCACTGTGTTGGCGAAATAATTATCATGTTCTTATATATTTTATATTAATACATTTGAACAATCAATTATAAAGACAAGATCATTAATAAATGATAGAATACGAGTGGCTAAAATAGAACTCTTTTAATAAACTTGAGGATGCTTTGATGACATGGAAATCATATTCGGTTATAAGACTCAATTGAAGAACGTGCTGCAACAAGGACAATTTCGTTTTTTTTTATTGTTTATTTATCAGGAGAGCATAAAAACTATATTTCCTGATTAAAAAAAAATAAGTTAAAGTTCATTGATATGAAAGATATACTAAGAACAAGCAACTTCACAAAGTTTTGAATCTTTCCGAGTAAAATATAAAATAGTTGGCAGATACTTCACTTTTGTCCACAACATAAAAAACAGAATTAATTTTGATCAAACCTAAAAAAATAAACAAATATTTTTTTGGTAGAACATTGGCTAGGCTAGGCTACGTGACAAACTTGACTCATTACTGTCTATCTTCTTCTGAGTTTGATTTCCAGCTCCGACAGATGGCACTGTCGAAGAGATGGTTGTGTGTCTATCTTTTTTAAATTGTAACTCCCTCCTGAATAGTTTTGGCTCTGGGATTTTAGGTGGTGTTTTTTCTCTGTAAACTTGTCATATGCGATGTTGGCCTGTCTGAAAATGTCTAAACATTTTTTAGCTGACGATTCTACTGGCAATGCGGTTACAACAAAAAATAAAAAAAGGTGTATAAATATAAATGACCATCACTTGATATACTACAGCCTGGAGCAATTTACAAAACGCCTCACACCTGGGGTTGGCACCTGATGATAAATGAATTCTAGGAGATGAAGCCATGCTTGGGAAATTAAACAAAACCACTTTTTACCATACTTTATTTTCAATACATAGTCAATAGTCAATATAATTAAATACACTTTGGAAACAACATAACTGAAATTCGATATAACACAATGGAAATGTTTTCCTTCGTTTAAAAACATATTTTTCATTTCTATGAGCTCATTTTAGTAAGTTAGGTTTTGACAGTGAAAACTTGAAGAACTTCGTACAAGATAATTTGAAGTTTGTACATATTTGAATTTCCGATTTCAAGTAAATCTCGCTCAATTTCTGTCTTTTGACCATATTTTTCATTAATGCCACTAAATACACATTCGCAAACTGCATTTGCTGGCAACAAACTGATGATGTAGACGTAAGGGCCGAGATGATCAGGTTTCAAGAACAAATTAAGACCGCCATTAATACCGCAAAGAACCGGAAATGGGATACTAAATTAGAATCGCTAGACATTCGGGATAACTCGTTGTGGAAGCTCAGTAAAGCGTTGAAAAACATTAGGGTGTCCATGTCTGTTCCTTCGACCCAAAATGGACAAACGTATCTAACAGACAGACAGTGAAAATGTACATAATCAAAATATTCCAAATAATCTAGAGCATGGCCGCATATAAAATGAAGGAATTAAAGCCCTGGATTATGATAATCAAAATTTGACTAACGAGCAATTCTTAGATATCATGACTACACCCTCTGAATTACAGTAGCTTGTTAAGACATTACCGAACAATAAAACTCCGGGCAAAGACGGTATCGATTATAAGCTCCTCAAGAATCTACAGAAGAAAGGTATTGTGCAGCTTGTATATATCGTTAACGCGATTCTGCGTTTGCAGCACTGGCCCAGTTCCAAACTGGCTGGCACCCAAGCAACATTCTGACGACGAACCGACGTTGCTGTTCGCAACTAAAAGTCGGTGTGCGACGTACACAAAACGTCGTGCTGACCCATATTTGTACTAATCTGGTCAATAAAATATGGGTCGATTCGACGTTGAGGACCGACTTTAGTCGTTGTGATTACCGACCAAATGTTCACCAAATTTTACGTCGGCTTAAGTTGGTTGTCAGGCTATTACCAACCTTATTTAAAATTTGCCCTTAATCTGACCTACAAAAGTCGGGTGTAGGTAGTGAAACTAAACAATTTTGTATATTATTCTATTTGTCGTACCTATCTATTTATATAAAATGGATAAGGCGTGTTTATCATTGAGTACGTATTTTATACAAAATACTTCGAATGAAATTTTAATAAATCTAGTGGGTTAAAAACTGAAACGAAAGAAATTTTATTGATACATATATATAAAGTAGGTCGAAAAATATAGTGAACCCATAAGAATAATGTTTATTTTAAGAACGAAAGTACTATTTTTATTTTTTTAATTTCAAAAAATATTTTCCCTTTCCAAAGAAAGCGCAATTGAAATATTGTTTAATAAATTTTACGAGTAAATAAAAACTTTTTTTGCTTACTTTATTTGAAAAAAGAGGCAAATTTTGTGTATTTAAAATAATTGTACACATAATCAATATGGCCGCCTATTATTTCCTTCTGTGGAATCAGAAAATATGGCGAAGGCGGGAATAAGTGCAACTATTTTTACTAACAGCGACGTCACGGTTAAATAATTTTACCTGTACCAACTTTTAGTAGGCTTTGGTGCAGAAATCTGCACTAACACTAAAGTTCTTTCTAAACAATCGTGATAATATCGACAGTCTCTTGCAGTTGGCGTATAAATCTGTACTAAATATCTACCAATACCTGAATTATCTACATTAATTTTGAGGTTATGTTAGACCAAGGCCCAAAGCCCAACGTCCAGCCGACGTTGCTAGACGACTACGTCAGTCAGCAACGTCTAACCAACGTTGGAATGTATAATCAACGTTGAATAATAATCTAAAAACACACTCAACGTATTAAGTAGATTTGTGACATCAAACCAACGTTGGTAAATGTGCTAGATGTAAATAGTAGGTTTGCCAGGTTCAAGCTACGTTGCTCCGACGTTGTATCATAACTATAAAATTTAAGACGCTACCTGACTATTATTTGTAATAATTCTGACCTTATAATTAGTAAAAAAGGAGTCGGTAGTCTGTAAAATGTTAGTTGGGATGAATGTAGCTACCTATCAAGTCGGTTACCAACGTTATACCGAAATAGGTGTATTACCGAAAAATTAATCGGAGCTACTTAAGTTAGTCATTAACGTTTGACCAACGTTGGTTAATAACTGAAAAGGACCAAACCTATTAAGCCACTAACCAACGTCTAACCAACGTTGGCAAGTGTTCCATAACAAACTTGACCTATTAGGTTAGTCACCAACGTCTACCCAACGTTGGTAGGTTACTCAAAATTTAACCATACCTATTTTAGTCAGCTGTCAACGTCTAACCAACGTTGGTAAGTTATTCAAAATATAACCATACCTATTTTAGTCAGTTGTCAACGTCTTTTCAACGTTGGATAATGACTTGAAAACATATCAAACCTTATTAAGCCGTTTTCCAACGGCAAATCAACGTTGGTAAATCGTCCAGACTTAAGCAGTAGGTTTGCGAGGTCGACGCAATATTTGGTTCGACGTTGTATTACAACTACAAAATTTAAGTTATTACTCGACTACTATTTGTAATAATTCTGACGTCGCAATTATTGAAAATGTAGTCGGTAGTTGGTAAAATGTTGCTTGGGCAGCTATAGACCTATATCTTTGCTGTCAGCCATATCAAAATTGGTGGAAAAGGTCATCCTGAGCAGAATAAATGCTGTGCAGGATGAGCTTAACATTCAAGATCCTGATCAGTTTGGATTCAAGAGTGGGCACAATACCACAGCAGATTATCAGAATTGTGAAGGACGTTAGGATGCAGTACAATCTCGGAAAGGGCCCGACTATGGTGCTCTTGGATATTGACAAAACCTTCGATACTGTCTGGTTGTCGCAGTTAATATGTAAATTTACACATTTACAGTTAAACTTTCCTGGCCACATAAACGTTATACCGAAATAGGTGTATTACCGAAAAATTAATCGGAGCTACTTAAGTTAGTCATTAACGTTTGACCAACGTTGGTTAATAACTAAAAAGGACCAAACCTATTAAGCCACTAACCAACGTCTAACCAACGTTGGCAAGTGTTCCATAACAAACTTGACCTATTAGGTTAGTCACCAACGTCTACCCAACGTTGGTAGGTTACTCAAAATTTAACCATACCTATTTTAGTCAGCTGTCAACGTCTAACCAACGTTGGTAAGTTATTCAAAATATAACCATACCTATTTTAGTCAGTTGTCAACGTCTTTTCAACGTTGGATAATGACTTGAAAACATATCAAACCTTATTAAGCCGTTTTCCAACGGCAAATCAACGTTGGTAAATCGTCCAGACTTAAGCAGTAGGTTTGCGAGGTCGACGCAATATTTGGTTCGACGTTGTATTACAACTACAAAATTTAAGTTATTACTCGACTACTATTTGTAATAATTCTGACGTCGCAATTATTGAAAATGTAGTCGGTAGTTGGTAAAATGTTGCTTGGGCAGCTATAGACCTATATCTTTGCTGTCAGCCATATCAAAATTGGTGGAAAAGGTCATCCTGAGCAGAATAAATGCTGTGCAGGATGAGCTTAACATTCAAGATCCTGATCAGTTTGGATTCAAGAGTGGGCACAATACCACAGCAGATTATCAGAATTGTGAAGGACGTTAGGATGCAGTACAATCTCGGAAAGGGCCCGACTATGGTGCTCTTGGATATTGACAAAACCTTCGATACTGTCTGGTTGTCGCAGTTAATATGTAAATTTACACATTTACAGTTAAACTTTCCTGGCCACATAAACGTTATACCGAAATAGGTGTATTACCGAAAAATTAATCGGAGCTACTTAAGTTAGTCATTAACGTTTGACCAACGTTGGTTAATAACTAAAAAGGACCAAACCTATTAAGCCACTAACCAACGTCTAACCAACGTTGGCAAGTGTTCCATAACAAACTTGACCTATTAGGTTAGTCACCAACGTCTACCCAACGTTGGTAGGTTACTCAAAATTTAACCATACCTATTTTAGTCAGCTGTCAACGTCTAACCAACGTTGGTAAGTTATTCAAAATATAACCATACCTATTTTAGTCAGTTGTCAACGTCTTTTCAACGTTGGATAATGACTTGAAAACATATCAAACCTTATTAAGCCGTTTTCCAACGGCAAATCAACGTTGGTAAATCGTCCAGACTTAAGCAGTAGGTTTGCGAGGTCGACGCAATATTTGGTTCGACGTCGTATTACAACTACAAAATTTAAGTTATTACTCGACTACTATTTGTAATAATTCTGACGTCGCAATTATTGAAAAAGTAGTCGGTAGTTGGTAAAATGTTGCTTGGGCAGCTATAGACCTATATCTTTGCTGTCAGCCATATCAAAATTGGTGGAAAAGGTCATCCTGAGCAGAATAAATGCTGTGCAGGATGAGCTTAACATTCAAGATCCTGATCAGTTTGGATTCAAGAGTGGGCACAATACCACAGCAGATTATCAGAATTGTGAAGGACGTTAGGATGCAGTACAATCTCGGAAAGGGCCCGACTATGGTGCTCTTGGATATTGACAAAACCTTCGATACTGTCTGGTTTTCGCAGTTAATATGTAAATTTACACATTTACAGTTAAACTTACTCGTACTTGACAGGTAGAATATTGCAAGTTAGAGTGAATGAAAAGTTTTCAACACCGCGGAAAGTACGTACGGAAGTTCCGCAAGGGTCGGTCTTCGCACCAAAATAATGTAACCTATACGTCTCCGACTTTCCACAGTTTCGTAATACAAAATTAGCCATGTACGCCGACGACACGGTCTTGTACAGCCATAGCTGGAGCAATCTAGTGGCGAATCAGCTATTAAAAGCTCACATGTCACGTGCGATGGAGTACTTTGACCGATGGAAGGTTAGGGTTAACTCGGGGAAAACGGAGGCGATAGTGTAATCTCAAAATTTTTTGTATACTAAGGTCTTGACGCCAATTTCGATAAATGGGGCCCAAATTCAAACAAAAGAGTGTGTCAAGTATTTTGGGGTACATTTGGACCAAAGTTTAATATTTCCGAACCATATTAATCAAACTATTAGTGCTTGGTGTAAAGTAATCTCGTGTGCTCCTTGATGAAGAAGTATAGTGGGTGGTACCGTTGTTTTCAGAAAAATTTATAGATTACGAATCACGATGGTTACTACCTCATAGGCGCGACCCTTTTTTTTAGGGGGTTTTGTGTTAAAAAAAATAAAAAAATAATTAACACTCTCAACTGTCGTATTTTTGTTGTGATGTACTACTACTAACTCTGATTAACGAACATACACAACCAATGGTATTCTGAGTTAAAATGCAATAATGTTTTCATGCAATTTTATAGATTTGATTGTGTTTGTTTGAAGTATCATGTTAGGGGCATTAAATTGGGATGTAATTCAGAATATGGTAATACGATAATAATAAGAAGATTTCACTGGCCAAATATATATATATATATATATATATATATATATATATATATATATATATATATATATATATATATATATATATATATATATATAACATATTGAATAAATAAAAATGATCTAATTCAGATTATCTATCAATCATCATTTTCGTCGTCCTCTTCATCGTTCAAATTTTCTGTGATCTTATTCTCGCATAAATCTTCCTGCGCTTGACAATTGCACATTTCCGTACACCTAATTATTGCATGTTTACATGGTGGGTTGCACCTGTTTTTTTGTACATGTACATTTAACTAGCTGAAGTAGTTCTTGGGGAGCACAGGGTTTATCACAAACTACCGGCGACAACTTATTTTCTTCTGAAATTCTCCATCCATAATCAGTTGCCTTCGGTAATGAGGCATACCACATCGTTCCCACTGAATCGTTTGAAAATTTGCTCTTCGAATAGCGGGATTAAGTGATCCTCTTGTTGGTGGCATATTTCCTACGGCAGCATTTTTTTTTGTAAAGAAACATCATCTCAAGTTTGCCAAATTCTTGATGTTCTGTTGAGCCTGGAACACTTGGCAAATTAATCTTTCAATTAATTCAAATGATTCTTGCTGCATATTTTCTTTACCAAGAGTGGCATCGTCTGCTCTTCGCGATTTCACGTGTTGGTCAGTCTCTTCTAATCCATTAGACAAACATATTTCCAAATAAGTTTTGTGTAAATCTGCCATAGAAGTAACATTACCAGAAGATAAAAATGTATCCAACATGTTAAAAAAATTCTATATGAGCTGCAGTAGACGCCATACTCCGATGTGATTCAGCTGTAGACGTGGAACATCTTCTAAGAGTATTTGTTACATTTTTTATGGTATCTAATGTCGATTGCATGAGCATCTTTTTCACTGATACATTCGTTGAGTCTTACTCTCCATACATTATTGCCACTGATATCAACTGCTTGTTTGAGATGAGCCCTCCAACTGTCATATGAAACATGGTGCAACTGATTTTTTTGTGCTTTTTCCATCACAAAAAAAATACGCATTTTTGTCATATAACTGCTAATTTTTTACCTCTAGTAAAATGACCTAGACTCGGACAACATGCAGCGGACTCTTCAGTTATTTCATTATTATTATTTCTAAGTTGGATTTTTTCTCGGCGAGTTCCCTTCTTCTTTTATTAGTAATTCTCTTATCACATGGAAGATGCCAAATAATGCCAAAAGATTTTAAATTTTCCACTGAAACGTCGTTTTTCAAGGACAGAGAAATTTGAACAACTTCTTTCAAGTTAGAGAACTAATTGTTTGGGATAAAATTATATGACGATTATGCTGGATTTAAAACACATTTTTGTTTGGACTGTTTGGAACAAATAAAACACTTTTTTCTTGCCCTGCTTTCCCCAGATAGTCTAAGTTGTACTAAAGATTTCATTAGGTATGCCTATTACGGTATCTGGAATAAGTAAATATATTTATGTACACATCCTCAAATTCAGGAATAAAATAAAACACACCTCAATAAGAAATTAAGATTGATCCGGAGGATCAAAAACACACGACACAGGACACACGTATAAAAATCAACACTGTACAAAGAGATGCTACAAGTGACGAATGCGCGAAGTTTCTCTGCGCGCGCATAGCATTGGCGATTCAGATCAAACGACGTTCTAATGTTTTCATAGTGAACAAGTATTTTCAGAGTTGCCAATGTTAGTAAAATTTAAGTGAAATAATTTTTTTCAGAAAAAATTTTCATATTGTATTAACAATTTAATTAAAGAATCCGAAATGCCTCATTTTGAGATAGAATTCAGAAATGTGTATTGTCCTGGCCTTGAAACAGTATTATATTTTTTATTATATGTACACTCACATAATTTTTTTTAAATCAGTAAATAATGGAAATCGAATTTTTCTATTTATATTACATAAAATCCCCTAAAAAAAAACCGGTCTCGGCAATGAGATAGTAACCATCGCGATTCATAATGTACATATTTTTCTGAAACGGATGGTACCATCTCCTATACTCCTTCATCAAGGAGCACACGAACCTCAATTTTATTACTTTACGCCAAGGACTATATCCGAAAGGTTTGCGCTCTATTCAGAAGTGTATTTCCTCTCATGGCAAAGGGTAGTAAACTGAGTAGGAGAAATAAAAAAATAATATACACATGCATATTGAGGCCGGCCCTAACATATGAGTTGCCTGCGTTGTGCTGCGTGTGTGTGACGACATTAAAGAAACTTTCGATTTTAGAAAATAAATATTTCCGCCTTATATCAAATTCGAATAGATACACCTCCATCAGAGACCTACATGAGCGTTGTAACGAAATTGTACCCATAACGGATTATATTAAAAACATTTCACCACAATTTTATAAATATCAATTTTGTCAAATAGTCCGTTATTAAACAATATCAAACAAAATAGGGAGTATAACGCACCCTTTAGAATAAAACACAAATTACCTATTTTTCGACAGCCCTTGTAGGTCAACCCCACAAAAAATTCCAAATTAATCTTTGTTTTCTTCTTTTCTTTTTGTTTCTTTTTTTCGGTCAGAATTTGTTTATAATTATTTATTGGAAAATTTATTATATCTTGTAAATAAATATAACTTTTTTATATCAAATTAGAAATAGTTAAAAAATCAAAAATTAAGCGGTGTGACATAGCCGCTAAACAAATTGTCCTAGGAATGGTTTTTGATTTTAATAAACAAAATTTATCAGTGAAGTATCTTTTTAATCATAGTTTTTTTTTAACCATTTTAATCAATTATTTTTAATGCTACTTTTTATTTTTTAACGTAGGCATGCGTTTCTAATGACATTTATTAATTACATCCTTTTTAATTTAGGATTAGTGTTAGTATTTGAAGTTTAAATTTTTAGATATCAAATCGACTCCTTCCCTATTCAGCCCTGTAACTGCCACGGCGGCGCATCGCACCGTGGATGTCTGGCTGGCTCTGGGAGTGGATGGCGAAATGATTGTTATATATATATATATATATATATATATATATATATATATATATATATATATAATATTTAAATATATATATAATATTTAAATATATTGTTTTGTTTGATTGATTGATTTATATAGGAATACAAAGTGCCTATGACACAATTTTCAAAACAGACTGACAATAACTACTTAACTAGTGTGAAAGTGACAGAAGATAGGGCAATTTGTAAACGTTCGCGGATTGCGCTCGTGACAAAATGACTATGCTCTACTCCGCAAAATATATGCTGTCGTTAGAGACAGAGAAGTGGTAGAGACGGGTGTTGTAATTTGTAATGCATGTAGTTATATTCTATCACAATTTCGTGAAAATATAAATTTAATTTCGAGAGCCGATAGAAGCAGTTTTAAAAATGGATAAACCTTGAAGAACCTAGGAATTTAGGGGAAAAGTGCTCCTGCCTTTGGTGAGAAAATAAAGGCTAATAATACAAAAAATATTTAACTTTATTATATCTAATGTATTCTATAGTTTACGTAGAAATAAAACAATTTTTAGTTATATAACGAAGGGATCCACCACCTGGGAAAATGATATCTGATGATCATATGACAAGGGATATTAATAAAATGACTTACTATATCTTTATCTTTCCGTACTATTGGTAAAAATTCATATACCCTATGAAAATCAAAAAAGAAAAAGAAGAACCTAATTCAACCACACCTCAAACGATGCTTTCTAAATCTAGCACCTAAAGCGGTCGCTAAACCATTCTATAACACACAACTATAAACACCAGTAATCATTTGTTTTAGTTTTTAAAAGCATTCATTTGGAAGTAAAACTAATGTTAAAATTAGGATAATTTAACATTGGAGCCGAAATAATTTATCGTTTATCATTCTTAAATGCAAATTCCGCTTCAAGAGTCCAAAATTCGGGTTAATCCTTTTTGGCCATAAAATAAAGACATAATACAAGTCGCAAGTGTAGAAAAATCTTAAAATACACAATACGAGACTAAATAGATCAACAGCTTTATTTTGGTTACAGTGTATTTCACCGTAGCCGGTATACTATCCAGATAAGTACAAAGTTCTTGCTGATCTACACCTGAACTCAGAATGGGCTTGCAATATTCACATTTAGATAAGTTATTGTGGAAATCGGCCACAAGTAGTTTATGCTAATTATGTTAAAGATTTCTGTATCTATCAAAGGTAGAATATGACATAACAATATCATTAAGGTAAGAGAAAACTTCATTGTTAAATCGACAAAACCACAAAAGCCACAAATTCATAGAGGCCAAGAACACAAAAAAACTTTTTTTCCTTAGGAGATTTTTATAAATGAATTTTCCAAAACGTCTTAAAGAAGTCAATAGATGCACGGTAAGTCACATCTCATTTCAAGATAAACTACATGCACAAAACATTACACGCAAATCATAAAAAAAAATCCACTGTAACTGCACCGGCTATATTGATAAGAGCGTTTTCTGTGAGAATGTTAGCGAACCATATGTCAAACACCGTTCCGTATGTGGTCCTGTGACTAACTAACAAATAAAGGCACAGTTACCTATAATATTATATACATTTATCCCGGAATCCTGTCTCGATACGGTTATACTGGTTGCATATATTACAGGCATGTAAATAAACACCACAAATATTTGTATGTGGTGTGTTTATTTATATACCTGTAATAGAATTTTTTACATAATTACCGGCCCTGAGGAATGTCAAATATTTCCGGTGCCTAATCATAATCTAGTTATTAAGAATTTAAAGAATAATTTCATTCTAATTAATAACTAAAGTGTGTGAAAATTGTTAAACCCTTTGACTCGGCATAAATACCCACACCTATTATATTTTAAAGGAATGGGAATATTTCAACTGACACTCACTCCATCTCCTTTTTGGGGTAGAATTTATTTTACAATAGGCAACAAAACAAAACAAAAGCCCTCAGCTACCTGTTAATTGACATCGAGGCTCTCTCTAAGGTCCCATTACCCTCGAATGTATCATCCTGCCTATTACAGGCTGCGAAGCAATTTTCCCTTTTCAGGAAAACTTTGTTATAATTGTCTATAAATTATTTTATAACGTTTGAAGAATTTGTGATTTTTAAATGGATGGGGGAAATGAATAAATCAATTAAGGGAATTTGAGCATTTTATAAACACTTATTTTTGTCATAAATCGGAACTTGTTTCAATTCTTAAACACTGAAAGTGATACCAGCTGAAACATAAAATCTGGATGATTTGTAGATTTTATAAAGAAATTCGATCTAATTCTTGATGTATTCAGAGATTATTAAATATCCATCTGATATTCGAACCTGCGATAAAAATGTTGATCAAACTGTTTGCATATGCATCAATCAACTAAACAAAATTTTATTAAATATCAATAGAAATAACAATTTACCCACTCAGACACTCAAGCTTAGAGCCAGGCAAACATCCACGTGAAAACGAGCAACTGACAAATGAGGAGCTGGATGATGTGAGGCCGGTGAAACTTAGAACTAATTTAAACTAAATATTATCAACTCCTTTCATGTAGACATAATTGAAATTAAAGACAAAATACCTAAGTGTAAAATAATAAAATTTTAATTTAAAACGGCTTAAAATAATTATAATAATGAATAAAAGTTTAACAGTATAGTTGTAGAATTGTTTAATTATGTTAAGCATGGTAATATTTTAAATAAAAAACCTAGTTTAGGGGTATGGTAGCCAAGTGGTAAAGCACTTGTAGCTATTTACTCGGTATCGAATATCAATAGTTCGAATCCATCCCGGAGCAAGTTAGAAATTTTGTTTGTAATATGTGTTGAATTAATATGGGAGAGAACTGTCGATACCTTAGATGTGTTACGGAATCCAGAATAAACTGTAGGTCCTCGTCTCTCTTTACTCAATACAAAATCCTAGGATTTTCTGGGAGTTACTTCGGTGACTTGAGAGGTGGCTAAGAAATCATTTTAAGACAATTCAGATGAAACGAGCGTCTAGGGCAGCGTTAATCATTTGTTTTATTTTTAACGTTTTTAATTTTGAATAGATTATGGAAACATTTATATGAATTCTGTAGTGGTGAGGTATGTGAAACTTCTCGTATGGTCCAAATGCTACTATCCGACCGACATCATAGATGTCTCTGTGGCGGATAGCGACTTGCGAAACAAGTACCGAGAACGGCGACCTTTAGCCTAGGTGGACTAAACTACTGTTATTAAATATGATTTGAACGAAACAGCTACTTAGCGAGCAAATACCCCGACCTGCATTGGATTATACCTTCAAATAATGATAGATCGGCCACAGCAGATTGGCCACTGCAGATTGGCCACTATCATTTGTCTGTTCCGTAACCTATGGTATACTGAGGAGAACTAATAAGTTCGAAACCGGTCTATGTCTGGTTAGGAATTGACAAATGATATTGGCTACCAATCTATCATGATTTGAAAGTATAATCCAATGCAGGTCGGGGTATTTGCCGCTGAGTAGTTGTGTCATTCAAATCATATTTAATAACAGTAGTTTAGTCCACCTGGGCTAAAGGTCACCGCTCTTGGTACTTGCTTCACAAGTCGCTATCCGCCGCAAGAGACATCTATGATGTCAGTCGGATAGTAGCATTTGGACCATATGAGAAGTTTCACATACCTCTCACCACTACTCAATTTACCTTAGTCAGTATATGACTAGCAGATTAGCCACTATCATTTGTCTGTTCCATAACCTATGGCATGCTGAGGAGAACAAATAAGTTCCAAACCGGTCTATGTCTGGTTAGGAATTAACAAATGATATTGGCTACCGATCTATTATGATTTGAAGGTATAATCCAATGCAGGTCGGGGTATTTACCCGCTGAGTAGTTGTTTCGTTCAAATCATATTTAATATAAGACTTCTATTAATTCTAGAAAAATATGTAAGAATTCAAAGGCCCAAACCAATCAAACAAAATCACACAAAAGCAATGAGCTTAATTTTGAATTTTGATATAGAACTAAAGCCTAAATGGGTTATAGTGGAAGATTGGCAACGCCTGGTAAAGTAATTTCTGTTTTATTCGAAAAGGTGCGTTATGTTGTCTAATTTTGGTAATATTAGTTGTTAATGGACTGCCAGAAAGTTTAAAGTCATAAATTTTTCAGAAATATCTCTGATGTAGTCCGCTATGGGTATAATGTCGGAACAAAGTTATGTAACTCCCTGATGGAAAGAATTTTGCTGAGTTACTAACGAGGTGAAGAAATTTATTCTCTAATACTTTCAATTTGTGTCACCGACATTTGCATTATACTGGCATAAAATAAATCATGTTGATGGATGCGTAAACTAGTTTGCTTTAAGGTTTAATCTGCTACTTTGCACAATAGAGAGATTGGGATTACTTGACACCGAGTAAACTTTCCGAACCATTTCTGTTATGTGTTTTTGAAATATTGAGCCTTTTTCAAGTGGCCTCATATATTTCGTCCATTTGGTCCTTTACAAATTTATTGTTATTATTTGGAGAGTTTGGATATGCTAAAACTATACGTCATGTACTAATAATTAGGATATTCATTTTAGAAAAATATTGTATATTCTTCAAATGAATTTGACTGTCAATTCTTTGTTGAAACTTATGGAAGATTACTTAATATATACGCATTTGAGAGTTGAATGTTACAGATATACATGGAGGTAAAGTCATATTCCAGTCATATTTGGGTAATCGTACGCAGTTTGTAGAATACAATGGATTTAAATCTCAGTCGATTACTGCTACATTAGGTCTTCCACAGGGTTCAGCCCTAGGGCCGTTACTATTCATCCTCTTCATTAACTATTTAGTTGAAAAACATGTGCTGTAAAACTTTGCTGTTTGCTGATGACTTAAAAATATTTACCGAGGTTAATAATGTCCGTGATACAGAAGCTCTTCAAAGAGACATTGATATATTGAATTCCTGGTGCAAGGTTAACAACAGTTTTTGAGATAAAGCTTTCAAATTTGATACACACCTTCTAGAGGTCAAGGAAGAGATTGAGTTCGTTGATGATAAAAATCGGTCCTAATGTCTAAAAAAATATATTAGTGACATTCCACCAATGTGACTTTTTTGAAACGTCAAAATGTGACTTTTTTTGAAACGTCAAAAAAATGTGCCTTTTTTGAAACATCAAAGCGACTTTTTCGAAACATCAACGTCAAAAATATGAGTTTTGAAACGTCAAAATGTGACTTTTCTGAAACGCCAAAATGTGACTTTTTTTGAAACGTCAAAATGTGACTTTTTTGAAACTTCAAAAATTACTTTTATTATAAACCACCACACGTCGAGTTTTACTGCGGTGAGGAAGTTCTGATCTCCAAGTAATTGGCGACGCTTTTTGTAATTTAGTTAGGTTATTAGGTTATTGCTTAAACTGTTTTCTCTAGTAATTAATTGTTAATATGGCTTATTTCGTTTCGTACATTTTTATCTTAGATTATGCATTTATGTTATTTAACTTAAAACTATTATTTGGTATACTTGCTCTGTAACTGGAATTTTCCTGTTGGGCTTTAATAATAAATAAATAAATAAGTAAAGTGTAAAACCAGTATAACTATCTTTGTTGTTTGGATCTTTGCGCGTCTCAATTAGTAGCCGTATGAATTTTATATATGTGCAAAGATCCAGACAAAAAACTATATGGATTATACCAATACGAGCCTTTTCGTGGCTATACCCACAATGGATATCGATATGATTACAATAGTAATAATTAATAATTAATGATAGCAGTGATGACGATGTTTTGTAAAGTTTACACGATGATTTTACATAGTCCAAGTCAATTCTTAAGAAAGCTTATTTTTAATTACTTTTGTTAAGAAGATTCTAATATAAGAAATTATAATTTGTTCAAAGCTCACTAACATAAGTTCTGACTATTAAGTAATATTTTTTTTTTGCCTCACAGAGTTGATCTATGAAAGTTTATCGTTCAAAAAATACAAAATATGGCAGATAAATGAAAGAGTCGTACTCCAATTATCATGAAGGCGTGGATAAGTTTGTAATATTCCAAAATCTAAAGAAATATAAGTTTATTGAAGGGATAAATTACACGGAAGGTTACACTTTAGCTAATGAAATTGTTTTTTCCCACTTCAACCAAGCGCTGACAAATTACAGCGACAATTTACTTCACGACATGTCAAGAACCAATAAAAATGCGTGTTTGTATCACAACCACGTTAGTGACAGTGTTTTTTTTTTCAATAAGACGCACACTGGAACTCCACAAACGAAATACCGGACTTGACAAAGAGAAATCTTAACCAATTTTCTATTAATATTTGGTGATAAAAATGTTGCATCCTTTAACTTAATTCTATAATGCTATAAATTTATTGAAAAATGTTTACGTTGTTTAACTACCTAAGATACCGTTCAATTATTATAATTTTGAGACGAGCTGTCAGCAAAATAATAATTTGCTAATAAATTCACAAAATTATTTTGTCTCAACTTACTTAAAAACATTGTTTATTGTATACGTGATTGTTTAATAAAAATATTTGCAACTATGTTACAATCTTTATTTTGTGTAGTTTCTATTTTAAAAAGAGTTTGTTCAGTAAAGTTTCCAATAAAATACACCTCTAGAGTTGGTGAATCAATACCTTTATTTTCACTCAAAAGCTTTGTTTCCAATAGCTATTTGTATGACAAGGGAGAAAAGTGCATAATTTCCTCCCGCGGATAGTTTGTTGCCCTACGCGAAGCGGAGGGCATCAATATCCAAGGGAGGAAATGGCACTTTGCTCCTGTGTAATACATATGATTTTTTCTACGACCATTTACAGTGTTTTACATTGGTTTTACATATATTTTATTATATTTTCTTATGCATGACAATCAAAAAACCAAATATATCAAAAGGTCATAATAGGTATTTAGATAAGTAAATATTGTTAAAAATCAAAGTACATGGAACGTTGCTAAGGTTACTTCTTGTTTTCAAAATAAACAAACTTCCAAAAAGTTTATAATATTGTATTCCAAATGTGAAGATGAAGTTCCTCAAGATATTCTGGAAGAAGCAAACGTGGTTTCATTAAATCTATTACCGTTAAAGTCTCGTGAAAAATATGAAAAAGAGTACCAGCTAATTAATTGTTGGATGGAGACTAAGCAAATAAGAAAAATATGTGAAGAAGTGGTCCTATTTTACTTTTCCAAAAAAATGCGCCGATTTGTATCCTATGAAGTAATAAAGAATCTGTTTCAAACAAAAGCATTCATTTTCAGGAAGTTTGTGTATCAATAAAAGAAGTCTATACATTACTATTACAGCTATTTGAAGTTTTTACTTGTTTGCTTCCAGAGGGAGCCAAAGTATTTTCCTCCCTAGGGTAGCAAAGTATTTTCCTCCCGAGGGAGGAAAACTACTACTTTGCTCCCTGAAATGAGGGAGCAAAATAATATTTTCTATGTAGGGAGTAGAAAAAAATATTTCTACTCTATGAAATTTTCATTTAATTAAAGTTAAGAGTTTCTTGAATTGCTTAGGCATTTTTTCGATTAAAATGCAATGAAGTTCAGAATTCATCTAAAGATAAGACTTTACCAAAATAATACCAGAATCGTTAGTAATTTTGGTTATCTGACATTCACGTGTGTGTGTGTGTGTGTGGGCGCGCGTGCGGACGAGTGCGTGCGTGCGTGCGTGCGTGCGGGCGGTGTGTGTCACTGTGTGGTTCGCGTTTGCGGCTACAGTTTTTAAGATAAAGCTTTCAAATTTGGTACACATTTTCTAGAGGTCAAGGAAAAGATTGAATTCGTTGATGAGCAAAATCGGTCCCCTGGAACGGGGTCTACCGAGCCCCAATATTTCTATTTTTAACTTTAAAAAAAATTTATTCGTGATGAAAGATTATAAACAGATCTGTTATACAAACCCATTATAATATTGTGTTTAAATGTTTAAGTAAAGCTATAAATTAAAATTTTGTAAACATTTTGGCAACACCATAAAATTTGAGTTTTGATTGACACTTCTTAAAATTTGAAATGTCTAAAAAACTTTTAGAGACATTCCACCAATGCGACTTTTTTGAAATGTCAAAAATTACTTTTATTACAAACTCCACCACATATCGAGTTTTACTACGGTGAGGAAGTTCTGATCCCCAAATAACTGGCAGCGGTTTTTATTTTCAAAATAAAAGTCATTATTTTGAGCAGGCTTGTTGGAATTCTTTCTTTATACATACAATCACCCACATGTTCTCTGTAAACTGACTTTTTTAATTATTAAATTTTTTTTTATGTTTTATGAATTATAATGCATTGTTTGTCTCTGTACAAGAAAATGCCTCTATGCACAATGATAAAAGGTGAAATATGACATGAGCTACCACACTGGCAACCAGGAGGGCTCAGCCATACCTGGACGGTATTGTCGGTCTGGCTGGATACCATTTATTGTCAACTTTGTCCCTCATGTTATATTGTTTGTTTGTTTTTATACATTCATATATTAAATAAATAAAAAGGAGCCTTTATTACAAATGTATATAAAATAGGAAATAAAGCTGATGAAATTGGAATTGGGAATTCACTGATGAAAAATTTATTCACTTCAGCATATGGCCGTTTCTTACCCTGAGGCAGGACTGACATACTTTATTTTTAAATTAATATCAAGAATAGAATACAACAAATAAAATTTTAACAATACAACGGAGATGAATAAATTACGTTGTGTACATCACGTGGCATAACAATAAACTAAAATCCAATGTTAGTCTTTGCTAAAATAGTAAACAAGTCTCGCTTACGTACTTGGGTATTTTTCTACCTGGCACCGCCCATGACTTGCGAACCGATATGCCAACTCTACTTATATCGAAATTCGTTCGTACATAACACAAAAGTGCAAGATTGCTGAAGGCCAAACAGATTATATGAATCACAAAACAGTACGCACCAATCACATATTGTGTGAGTGGCGGTTATATTATGAGCTTGGTGTATCGTTGTGGCCGGACGTTGGTCCATGCAGCTCACGTCGTTCTGAAGAGTGGCTTGACCAGCCCGCTTTAGCTTGCCATACAAAAAACACTCTTCTACAAAAGCACTCGCTATGCATTTACAATTTATATTCCCAATTGAATAACATGGATAAAATCTCCGGAGTGGTTTTTATGTTAGAGCTTAAAACTGATTTCATGGAAAATTTTATTTGATACATTTTCTGCACGTCTTGTGTTCTCTAGAGGGTATAAATAAAAATTATTGATGCTGAATGATGAATGAATGTCCAACAGCAATTGAATGTAATATATATTGAGTACATCAGTACAGTGTGGCACTATTAAAGATAAATTATATGTAAATGTGTAATATTGACAATAATTATTGTATTGCCTTACTAACAAAATAATAAAATTATAAAGTTAATTATATAATAATTAAAAAATGCGATATTTTATTTGCTTCTTATTTATGCATTTCTAGAAAAAAATGTTGCTTGGGTATTACATAAGCATCATTTTAAACCTAATATGATGACAACAAAATATTTATAATTTCTTATATTTTACACTGCCTTTCTTATTTGAATGCGCTAGATAAAAGTTTTAGGTAGATAGTAAATTAAACAGGACACTTCAAATACATTTTATCGCAAAAACTACTAAAACAACTACCTCACCTATATACAAGATGACAATGGATTAAATAATAGTATTCACACTAGTAGTATAGCGACAATACAATACAAAAATTAAAACCTCTGAGTAGGTATGGCAAAATGAATGAAAACATCGATATATTAACATCGATAAACATCGCCCCTTAGGCATCGATGCGGTCGATACATATAAAAAAAACATCGATGTTTTTACATTTTAAATGTTTTGATAGATTTTTTTTTCAAAGAAACAAAATCTGTTTTTTTACTTAAATTATATTTATATTATTTTAGTAAAAATATTTTGTTAATAACAATAAATTGTTAATCACTCTTTTAATTTTTTTTAAGAAACAACAGCTTTTCGGTTTATTACATAAAAATCACAATAATACAAAAAAATATTAATATAAAACATTCTTCAAGAAGGTAACAGTAATAACAAAATTACCTTTTCGAATGAGCTTATTATAATTTTACCTTATTATAATTTAGAACTATATTTAGAATACTGTGACACATGTGATGTGACATTTACGATTGCAACGTGTCGTGTGTACCGGTGTGGTTGAAAAAATACTTTCAACATGTGACAAACACAAAATTACAATAAAAAAGCTCTCTATATTATGGAGAACATATTATAATTTTTAAAGATCTTTACAGTTTACTCTATTAGTGTCAATTGTGTCGTATCTAGTTATGTTCCGACATCAGTGTATAGATGCTTATCGTTTATAAATAATTACAGTTTACAAAATTCAATGGTAAAGCCAATCAAGCGGTTGCAGTCATCGATCAACATCGGCCAATTTTCGATGTTAATACATCGATGTATCGCTATCCAGACATCAATGGCAAAACATAGATGTTTATAGTCCGATGCATTGATGTTTTTAAAACAACGACACATCGTTGCCATCTTTACCCTTGGTCCACTATATACCATATTTTATCCTTTGGGAACTCCTCATACTACTAGTGTAAATACTGTTATATATTTAATTCAATGTCATCTTGCATCTAGGTGAAATAGTTGTTTTAATAGTTTCTGTGAAAAAATGTATTTGAAGTATCGTGTTTAAGTAATTATCTACCTAAGTCTTTCATACCGGTGCATTCACCTTCCTGACTCATCTAAAGGATTTGTCAGAGAAGCTTGCAGAAATCAAATCTCGACAAATATTTTCACTAAAGTAAATAAAAAGTCAAAATCTACAAAAGACAGAAAAATTATCAAACGGTTGCGTGAAAAAATTGTTTTTATTTAAAAGCTGATAAGGACAATAAGGTTGTTATTTTAGATAAACAGGATTATTATGAAAGGGTAAACAATCTGATTAGTAATGGTCCTTACAAAAAACTTTCTAGAAATCCATTATCTAAAATGGTTACTGAAGTAAGAAATGTACTTAAATCCTGCAACAACCTTATTACCCCAGCTTTAAATAGAAGGTTACATGTATCTAACCCAAGTGTACCTAGATTGTACTGCTTGCCTAAGATACATATACCAGGAAAGCCGGTACGTGCTATTGTTTCAGCAATCGGATCGCCGACTTACCACCTATCAAAATGGTTAACAGAAGAGTTCGAAAATTTACCTATTGCACCACCTAGTTTCTCTGTGATTAATTCCAACAACTTCATTAATAAAGTGAAAAATATTCAGTTGCAAGAAGGTGAAATGTTGATTTCCTTTGACGTTTGTTCATTGTTTCCAAGTGTTCCGATACTACAGATCTTGAACTACCTTAATGATCTATTCTAATTAAACAGTCTCAGTCAAGATGTAGTAGAAGAATATCTTAAACTCACTAAACTTTGCATGAAACAAAATTGTTTCCGATTCAACGATAATTTCTTCGAACAACATGAAGGAACAGCAATGGGTAACTCTTTGTCACCATTCATTGCCAGTCTCTTCATGAACAGATTCGAGACGGAAGCAAAAGAAGAATTGTAGTATTTCCCCAGGGCTTAGGTATGTGGATGATATTTTTGCAGTGTTCGATACAAAAGTCGCTGATATTGATAACTTTGTATCTAAATTAAACAGTCGTTTCGTGTCAGTTAAATTCAGATATGAAACTGAAAACTCTGGACAACTACCATTTTTAGATGTATTAGTAATTAGAAATAGTGAAAATAAGTTAGAATTTGACATTTACAGAAAAGATACCAGTACTCTAAGATAAGGACTGTCACCATTATGCTCAACACAAAATGGCGAGTTTTAATTTTCTAGTCCATCGTCTATTAAGCTTCCCCCTCAGTAAGGAGAGGTTTGAAAAAGAAAAGGCATTGATCAAGGATATAGCTGCGAGTAATGGATATTCTGTAAGTTTAATTGATAAAATAATTAGGAAACGAAAGTTTAAAGAGTTGCTTCGAAATTCCTCGACCTTTCAAAATGAAAGAGAAAATCCGAAATTTTAATCGATTCCATTCGATCTTCGATTACCCGTGGTATTGGTAAGATTTTTAAAGATGTAGGTATGACAGTGGTTCATTCATCGGGAAACAAACTTCAACAACTTTTAGGCAATCCAAAAGACAAAATTGAAACAAAGGAAAAGTCGGGGATTTACGAAATTAGCTGTAAGAACTGTAATCAAAAATATGTTGGACAGACTAGACGATCAATTCAAACTAGATTCAAAGAGCATATGGCGCATCTCAAATATGGTAAAACAGATAAGTCTAGTGTAGCCCAATATACGTTTGAGAACAACCATAAAATAGAATATTAGCAATTTAAGATTAATTAGGAACGTAACAAATACTAGACAGCTAGATGCATTTGAAAGCTTGGAAATCATAAAGTGTAAAAATAGTATGAATAGTGACAGAGGGCTTATCACAAATAGCCCGCTATATTGGTTAGTGGGTCACGGTTCACCGAACCGTGGCGATTCCCATGACAATAATTTAGGTATAAATAGGGTAGGTTGTTAGCATAAGTTTAGTTTTAATCATCTCCATATGATGCTAAGTTGGTTGGCGAAATGCGCTTCGAGTGCTGTATATAGTGTTTTGGTGTTTCGTGGAAAACTACGTCAGTGTTATCTTCACATCAAAGGTTCCATCCCACTCCAGGATTAGACAGTAGTTATGTTTTGGATATAAATTGATTTTTTTTTCTTTTGTTGGATACGTATACCTCGAGGTATCATTTAAGGCTGTTGTTTTTCTTTTGTTCTCATATTTACTGTGAGCTGTGATTTGTTTTTATGTAAAAATTAGTATTCTTATTTTTGAATATCGGTTTGCATTATAATTTTGTTTTGACTAAGCTTTAAATGGGTGAGAAGATGTATGATTATTATGTTATATGTATTTAGAAATAGTTAACGCTCGGTACCGAGGTAAATAAGGCATAAGCTCATTTGATATGCCCTATTTACCTCCCCTGTTGTTTCAAATTTTTACATATTGAAGAAAGAGCGAATTACCTGCTCTCATAGCCACGCGGTATACATTTTAATTTTTTCTTTTTTGTAAATGTTCCCAATTTGTTTAGATTTAGACTAAATACTTCACTATGTACCTGTTTTAGTTATTTCTCATAAGGTAGATATGCATTTTTCTGTTTATGATATATTTAAATGTTATGTAACTTGAAAATCAGTAAATATAGTTTTGTATCGGTTGTGTTCATATGTTTTATATAAAGTTGAAATATTTTTTTTTGTTTTACTAAATTAACCATCTTCTTACAGCAGTGGTAAAGTTCAAAATTTAATAATTTGCACCTAACAAGAAAAATACTACTAGTAGGTATAAACAACTTTATTTATATATTCTTAATTCTACATAAAATTCTTTTTATAAGATTTTGTCTTGCAATATTCCCTTCATTATGAAGTAACACCTGATTCCCCATATCAACATCATTCATTTGAATTTCAATTTCAAAATCATTATCCAGCCTTCCCTCGACACAAATATTATGCAAAATAGCACATGCGTTAATAATATGTCCAACTTTGACCGAATCATATCTTAACTTTCGGTCTCCCATGATACAACGGAAACGAGCTTTAAATATACCATTAAGGCGCTCTGTATAGTTTCTTTCTCGTATATGTGTTTCTGTATATGTGGCTTCAGGTGTATTAGGTGCAGTATTTAAAAAGTTGAGGGTAGCCATAATCACCCAGTATCCAAGTATTTTTGTCACCAAAATTTTGTGAAATAAATTGCAGTTAAAATAATATCTTTAATTTTAAATGCCCTTACCATTGTTCCAACATCTTTGTAATTCCTGATTTATAATGAAATTTTTCCAAATGTATGCCTTATGGGTAGCTCTTCCATGTCTTGCATTAATGTTTAATGTTTTGAGATCATAATCACAAATCTGAAACGTTTATATGGGTGAAATATTTTTCTTATTAACAGATAGCTTTAAACTTACAGTCTGGACATTTTTTTTAATGAAAGCCTTTACGGTTTAAGCAAGTATGTTCCTCAACTGCTGGAGCTATTATAGCTATATGAGTACAATCTATAGCTTCTATAGCCCCTGGAAACACAGTCGATTACATAAAGCGAGCCTTTAACAATTTTTTTCTTCTACTGTTGTAGGAAATCGGATCCATTCTTGACCGAGCACGGTTACAATAGCAGAAGTAACCTCCATTATGGCCCTTGATACAGATTGTTGAGACATAGATATTTATAACTTTGTCCCACTGTTCTTTGATATGATCCAGTTGCATAAAAATATAGTGCAGAAAAAATGATGTCGAAGCTTGTGTTGCTAATACACTAGTTTTTGTGGAAATTGTTGATAAAATTCTATTTAATACATAATGGGCCATATCTTTTGTGAGTCTAAAAAATTATTTAAAATGATTATCACTAACAATACGTTGAAATGGATCACTTTCATTTCTCATAATTCTCCTTTCGAAGTTAAACTGACGAAGTTCCTCTCTTTGTTCTTCTTCTTTCACAGCCAATATATTTACCATATTTAACGGAAACATCTAAATTAATATTTATTTATTAACACGGAATTATTAGTTATATTTTTATTGTATTTACCTTTTTATATTTATTCTACTTTTTCATTTAAATTTAAATCATAATTTATTTGTCAACGAAATATTCTCTGGAAATATTAAATTATGTTAGGTTATCTTGTAAGTAAACCAGAGATCTCTAAAGTAAATGAAATTATTTAGTTACTTTTTGAAAATCCCCAGTTACATCACCAGATAACATACGATATTTTTAGAGTGGTTAATAGAAATCCGACGAAACCCGAAACGTTGTCGATAGACAAACGGAGTACCAATAACGACGACTGTAGAAACATTTTGTAGAATTCTACTATAGTAATAAAACTATAGAAATGAATTGTAAACAGAGTGCCACCACTCAAAAATTTTCTAGCAATACTTATATTACATGTATCTATGATTCTGTTTACAACAATTTCCATCATGTCAGATTTAGTTTCCTTAAATTACTCTTGAAGTCGTTTGATGTAGATTTGCGTCACCAGTGATAAACGTGATTCATTTTATGCCTACTAAAAATAAAATTGATGTTTTCTAAATGATTATAAATCTTATTTCTCTCCAGGGCACTTTGAAAACATTTTTTGCACCACATAACGTATATAAGGATGAATTTATTGCCATAAGGGAATTCAGAATATTACAATCTCATAGTTGGTGTATTGCACAAATCCCAGAAGGATAATTATTACATACTTTTTTAAAAATGCAATCAATATTACATGAATCTGAAAAGTATTACACAGTGAGATAAAAAACTTGTGAATGTGGATTTATATTATTTCTACTGGAGGAATAGACTAAAAATATTATCCTGGATCCTCAACGAGATTTGACGCCTCGAATATTACCAAATTCATAACTGCTGTTGGAGAGAAGTAACATATCCATAGTAGTTTTTCTTTTACTCGAATACAGCCGTAGATTATATACTTTCATCATAACTTCGCCAACAAAAGGGCTGGTAAACACATTTTGGAAACCTTGGGCTAATGTTGTTAGCCATATCTTCACTCAGAGCTGGAATCGGGTGTAAGATGGAAAATTATAACTTATGTTTCGGCTAGGGACATACTTAGAATTAAAAAGTACTTATTAGAGATGTGTGTTAACTCAAAGAGTCGACTCAGTTAAGTGAGTCACAGTTTGCTGACAATTGTATTTGCATGCCTCTTGAAATACTTGAAGGAGTCGATTCCACTTCGGCAGTCTGCGGTATACTCGACTCGATCGCTAATTGTTTTGTACTTGTATTTGCTTCATGCACATACATCGTAGTCAGCACGTTCTTTTAACGCATGAAGCAAATAACAACTGGAATGGGTTGACCACAGTGGAGGGGATGGATAACTTAGTTTTTCGCTAGTCATCCTTTTACTTAATTTTATATTTCAGAAAAGCTGTAAAAATAAAATATGAATAATTTAAAACACAAAATATAAAAACAATTTTATTTATGAACCTGTTGGACAGAAACGGATATCAAATTCAGTTAATCAAATGTGCTGTGATATTTGGAGAGATTCCAGGTGGGCATCCTACAGACTACAACAAGCGGCGATTAATATGCTGCAAACTAGTATCATGGAGCGGACCAGGTTGCTGGATGACATAGAGAATCACAGCATTCTGGGAATTCCCCTGATACCATGACCAACTACGAGCTGACTTCCAACATCCTTTCTCCGAAAAGAGATGAGTGGGATTGGAATAAAGCCGAAATACTGAGGGAAGACTGTTGCTGGTTTACAGATGGCTCCAAAACTCCCGAGGGAACAGGAGCCCGAGTACATAGCTACAGACCAAGCGTGAGGATATCCTTTAGCTTAGCTGCTAATGCAACTATTTTTCATGCCATTAAACTGTGTGTGCGAAGGCTGGAATATATGCATCTTACACGCAGATCAATATAAATTTTCTTAGATAGCCAAGTAGCTATAAAAGCTCTTGGCTCCTACCAGTGTAATTCCAAAGCGGTATGGAACTGTCAGAAAGCTCTAAATCATTAGTGCAAAAACAACAAAGTGACTCTGGTCTGGATACCCAGCCACTCCGGTATGGACGGTAATATCATCAAGTACTGTCAAAATGGCTATCTCAACCTGGGCAGCAATGACAATTCTCCAATATTGGCAAGAGTTACCAGGATTCGTTCATTCGAAGACGTTTATAAAATACCCTTTGAAATCAAGAGCTAAGAAACGTTTGGAGTTAAACAGGGTAAACCTGAAAACTCTAACAGGCCTATATACTGGGTACTGCTGACTAAATTATCATCTATATAAACTCGGCCTAGCGGAAAATGCCGAGTGCCGATTATGCCTGGAGGATGATTAGAAGGCAGACGACATCTTATGTACCTGTCCTGCTGTGGAGAGGATCCGATTCTCAATATTTTGCTAAGGGCAACTGCTGCCAGAGGATCTGGATACATTCTCACCCAATAAAGTTATCAGTTTTATTCAGAGACTGAATTTATTGGGTGAAATATAACTAGGATTGAGCCACAATAGGCCTGGTGATGGCCGTAGTGCGGGGTCCGCGGGGACCCACTCACACAAAATCTAACCTACTATGGAGTCTATGACCGTTATGAGTCTCATGCTTTATTAATAAAATAATAATAATAATATCCAAAATTGAATTTGAGTGGCAGTCGAATAATATAAATTCATTAATTTTCCAAATGATTGCAATAATATGCCACTCATAGAAACTGTCATATAGTTGCATAGCCTGCAGTTCTTGGCTGTTTGCCTTTATCAACGAGAACCAAGAAAGCAGTCTAGTCAATGAATTAATCCGAGCCTTGACAGCTCGGGACTGTACTAAAACAGCAACTTGCAAGACAATGTGATCGATACCTCTGTTGAACACTTTATTATAATCACATCGGATAAATCCCGACTAGCAGATATACAGGATGAGAATATTCCAGAAAATTTCGATTGCCACCCAATTTTAATTTTGGTTAACGTTATTATTTAATTAATGAGTCATAATAGAGATGGACTCCACAGTAGAAACTTGTTCTTATTATTTTCCCTATTATTGTGTAAACAGTATTCATCTTTATGTTAAACAAGAATTTCTTACCAGTATGCCTGCCAGTCGAACAATTATCCGATCTGAGTGTAATAAAGATGTGTTCAACAGAGAGATCCACAACGTTGTCTTTCAAGTCGCTGTTCTAATATAGCTCAAGGCTGACATAGCTCTGTATGCTCCCTGGGTATACATGCTTTCTTGTTTTGGATTGATATAAATAAGCCTGTCATAAACTACAGTCTGTTTGAAAATGCATACTTGCTAAATAAAAGCTTCTTTGACTGGAGTGGTGTAGTGATTGTAAGACCTGGTCTTTTCAGTTAACAGGATCACACTAGGTCACTCACTCAAATAATCCCGTTCAAGAAGATTCTTTCATATTTAGAGATGGGCCAAGATTTATAAAGTAAAGAAGGTTGCCTGGTATCATTCGGCCTATGAGTGTGCCCGGCGCGAATGATGTCATTCACTGGCGATTTTAAATATAGGTAAAAAGTTTAACAAAAATAATAAATTGTTTTAATGCTTCCAACTTGCAAATTAAGGTTGACTACAATATTTCCTCCTCTGTGTAATCTAATTAAAATGCCTACAGACTATATTTTAATGGAATAAGTTTTATTTGGTGTACGTACGACCTAACCTCTTAGATGTGAAAGTCCGTTTTTTAGTACATTTATACTAAATAAGATTTACATGGAACAACTACTCAGTGGACAAAAGCCCCAACCTGCATTGAATTAAACCTGCAAGTCTTGTTTGGTAGATAAGATCATTTGTCTGTTGCTCACTAGACATAGACCGGTTTCGAAATTGTTCGAAACCGGTCTATGTCAGTATATAGTTTAACCCACCAGGGTTAGAGGTCACAGCTCTTGGTACCGCTATCAGTTACTAAGACATGAATGATGCCTGACGGGAAGTAGCACTGACCACCAGAGGGATACACTTATCACTCACCGTGTCAATACATTTATGATTGACAATCTGGTATAAGTCACAAAATACTACAATAAACGACAAACGCAGCACATAACCAACATAACATAAATAAAACCAGGATTTCGGATGACGCGCAATATGGCAACACGATAAAAGTTACCAGGCAACTTTCTTTAATTTATAAAGCTTGGAGATGGCCACATTTTTAAAAACATCAACATCCAACATCGATACTTATTATCGAAGCTAGTAGAAACATCGATGTTTCAAAATAATAGTGATATTGTCAGGGCCCGCTTTAGAGACGGACAACCCGGACCCCTGACCGGGGTGGCATTTTCGCCTCCTGAATGTGAACCAAATATTGATAAATTAATTACTCTCAATTAATATGAATTTTACACTACTTGTTGATTTTTTCCCTAACTAAAACTAAGCACTATGCAATATACATTTGATCTTTTGTGGTTCGTTATATTTTAAAGCTACAAAAATATTAAGACACCTTTAATATATATATATATATATATATATATATATATATATATATATATATATATATATATATATATATATATATATATATATATATATATATATATATATATATATATATATATATATATATATATATATATATTATATATATATATATATATATATATATATATATATATATATATATATAAAATAAGAAACATAATTTTGTAAAAAAAAACTGTCAGCATGTCTGTAGTATTGAGTTAATAGCTGCAGTTTCTGAGATAAAACTTTCAAATTGGGTACACTTGTTCTAAAGGCCAAAGGCAATGAAAAATTCGGTGATGAGCAAAATTAGCCAGCTGAAAGGGGTTCCACGGCACCCAAATTTTTTTGTATTTGACTACAAAAAAATATATTCTTGATGAAAGATTATAAATTATGTCTACTATATTAAGCGAATAAAATTTATTTTCCAAGTACTTCAATAAAGCTGATGTAAACTGAAATATTTTACACAATTGGCCTCACAAAATGGGGTTAGGATAAATTTAACGGTTTGACATTTGAAAGGTTTAATTTAGTTACAAAAATGTCAAGGTCAATAACAAAAAATTATTAAAATGTATGACATGAATTATTATTATTGACAGTATCGAATGACGCTGAAAATTAATTATTTAAAAATTTTAGTGAAACATTTCAAGGTACGCTATTAAAATTTAATTGCGGTAAGTGAAGAATTAAATAGAATGATTTTTTTAAATCAGGATGTTATATACTGGTATAAGAAAGTGTTCCGTTCAAAAACGTCACTGTCCGGAATATAATGATAAATAGACAATAACCTCCAAATATCTATCTGGTTCCCAATTGTTTATAATAGAGTATTTTTAGTAGGTGAAGAATTTCTGTTTAACCTTTGGTCGATCTCATATTTATTAAGGAATTATTATGTTTACCATCTAAGTTAATAGTATCTTGTACATATTTACGTTATCCAATATTGTTGTTTATTATTTAAGTACTTTTGTTGTAATAACAGTCCCCAAAGTTAACGCTTTCACACTGAAAGAAAATATTATTGGAAATATGTGTCACATAAAATATGCAATCATTTATTACTTTATTAGATAAATATTCAATATTTACGTCGATATTAATTAAAGTTGGGAACAGCTGTTTATAGTTTTCCTTTCAGAAGGATTGCGACTGCCTTTGGTTGGTTTGACCTTCAGCTACTATTGTTAAAGATTTCTGTCTCATAAACTTCCCAGTTGTCTACCATTAGGGAGACAACTTATCATACCGCACATAGATGGCGCTACGATCTACTTTTGAGGAATAATTAATTTAAATATCATTGTGTAATTCATGTGTTATGTGGTACTATTAGACTATTCTTATAGTAGATTTTAATCATTAAATATTATTTGTGATATAATATGAATTTATTTTAGTTACTTTCATATCTTATTTTATAAAGTTTGATTTTTTATATCAAACTAGTTTACCTCCTTGATAGAGACAGGATGAAAGGCCATTTTAATAATCAACTTTGTACCGCCAACACCTCTTGGCAGACAATCGATAACATCAATCAACTTTTGAAATGTTATCTTAATTTACTAGTGTTGTGAACAACCATCAGGTAATACTAATAGTTTTAAATGATTTATTTTTCTTGTAAATTCTCTTCAAGATGTATATTTTTAAGGAAAAGTTAATAATAAATTTTTCTAATTTTTTTTGTGAAGATGTGACATGTTCTAATAATATATTTCTATTTATTCCTTTCTTAAATACATAGTCTGAAGCCGGCTTAAAAATCTAATATTATTGATCGCTAATATTAATCAAGAACTAATATTAATGAGGAACCCTAATTAAATGCTAATATTAATCTGTTAAAGCTAATATAACTCATCGCAGAAATTTTGAATAAAATTCCTAAAATTTATTAATCGTTAAAATTTATTCATCGATAAAATTTATTAATCGTTAAAATTTATTCATCATTGAATAAAAAGTCACGATTCTTGGATCCAGAGGATTAGTTCCGTGGATGTTTTATTTGGATGACCAGAACTCATCTGTAACTGTAATGTGATATGCGCTCCACAATTTTGAGTAACGTTTCATTTCATCGGTAGACTATGTATTAAGAAACTAGGTGTCCATACCAGACGAGAAAACGTTAACTTCAAGACTCACGCCACCTTTCCATCACAGGTCAGCCTTCGCTGGAGTGTGGCAAGTTATTTTATTTTCGATTGTGTTCGGTGAACGAGTTTCACCCACACTTAATACATTTTTGTATATATTATATTTGTCGGTAATTCTAAATTACCATTTTGTGTTGCTGTTGATTTAATAAATACTTAATTTTATTAATTAATTTTTTATTCTGTCTCTACCTTAGACAGAAATTCTGTAGATTCTGAGTTGGGGGGATGAAAAAGTAATCACTAGTAAAACTGCAGATGGCGCCCTTAATATAAACATATATTTTTTTATATTACTTATTCATCCTCGCCTACTACTCGTTGATAGAATTATTTGAAGTGAATAATAGTGAACCAAGGTCTCAAGGAAACAAGAAACGCACGGCCCTTGCCTCCCAAAAAAAAATCAGCTAGCCGCAGGCACAGGAAATTTCTTCGCTTTCCTTGCCAATAAGAATAGTTCTTATTGACAGGTAAAGTGAAGGCTTTTCCATAAATACCTGATTTGGTTTCCTCTTGTATTAAGAGTCATCCTAATACAGGGCGAACCTAAAATCACGGTACCACGGGGGTTCCCCGGTTACATTTGACGACCAACGTAACCAGATGTAACATTTGGCTACCAACGTGGTAAAGATGTAACAAAAGTTATGTGCTGGCCATATCAGATATTTTTTAGATACAATGTTGATTATTGACTATATCAGGAAACCGATTTTTAAGTTTAGGTAAATATACAACAATGCAAAAAAGCTTCAATGTGGCGACTATCTGAATAACAATAATGCGCATCGATGCACCCAATTCAAAACGCTAGAAATGAGGAGAAAGTGAAACACTTTTTACATGTCAGATGTAAAAGGCATTTACAACGAAAAATTAATGCTTTACAGCTATCACAATGTGCTTCATAACTTCGTGGGAAGCAATATAAAAAATCATGTACCGTTAAAGAAAATTGGGCGTTTTCTCAATAAGTTTGATTTAATCTAGTTAGTCTAATATGACATTTCTCAGTCATAATTCTTTATTGTGAACAACATTTCGTCAAACATTTTGTAGTATGCCAAAGATAACTTTTCGTCCAAATGTTCAATTTTGTAATCAAAATAGTAATCAAAATAAACCACAAAAATTTTAGTATTTTCAGAAAATTTATTTAATAATCCATTTTTTGCAATCATTCAAAATACCAAATTTCAATACTTTTATCTTTATCTTTAGGATATAGGTAAAACTTTAGATAAATTTAGATAAAACGATAGTTTACACAAATGTTACATATGAGAAAAACAATATTAGTTTAATTTGATAATATCCAAATGCAATATCATTATTATTAGAACTGGTATATTATTAGAAACATATAAAAATGTGGTATCTAAGAGGTAATATTCTGATAAGTATTTATTTTCTTCCACAAATAAAGAAACCGCTGCCAACAACTTGGGGATCAGAACTTCCTCACCGTAGTAAAACTCGACGTGTGGTGGTGTTTATAATAAAAAGTAATTTTTGACGATTCAAAAATGTCATATTTTTTGACGTTTCAAAAAGTCACATTTTGATGTTTCAAAAAAGTCACATTGGTGGAATGTCACTAATATTTTTTTTAGACATTGGGACCCATTTTGCTTATCAACGAACTCAATCTCTTCCTTGACCTCTAGAATGTGTGTATCAAATTTGAAAGCTCTATCTCAAAAACTGTAGCTGCTATCGCGAACCACACAGACATACAGACAGAAAATTTGTGTATCGTCATAATTCGTCGAGATTCGTCCTGAAATGCAATAAAAATTTTCAAAATTTTTTCCACGAATACATAACTTCCTCACTTTGAGGGGTCAGGAAGTAATATAATCAATCTAATAATTTTCTTAACTATCGTCAAGAATATTTAAATTTCGAACTGGAACTGCTAATTTCGGAATTAGAATTACAAATTATTAAAATTACTAATTTATGAAGACTCAAATTAAGGACACGACTTCATTGAATATGTATAAGTTTTTTCGTTAAAAGGGAAATGGAACGTTCGCTCCGTTTAAAATATGAAGTTTAATTAAAAGATTTCTAATGAGAGAAATTGTCATTATTGCGCACAAAAAAATAATATTTACAGTTAAAATTATTACGTACGTGTTATAAAAATATATGATATTCAGACAAATTTGTTACAATTGATTCCTACTATTTGAAGAGTCCTTTAACACATTTAAATCAACTCCCAAGTTTTATGTGAAACAGACCTAAATACGTGTTATATATACATCCTGACATTGGACATGTAGTAAAAGATATATTTATATGGTTTTCGTCAATTTCCTGTAGAGCGCAGCACCTTATAGTGCAATTATTTCTAATTATGTTTTTTTTTTTAGAAAGTTTTAACACAAAACTTATTAAAATTTGTACGTATGTATTGCAGTTTATATTCAAAGGGTTGTTTTATAGTGTTAACATATGATTAAAGCAAATAATATATCCTTAATAAATATCAAAGATGAAGTAGTTTTCCAATTTTTTATTATGTCCAAATAACTATATCTTCTACATCTAATTTTGTATGCCCACGTCCTCAAGTAGTATTTTATCTAGGATCATACTAAATCTGGAAGTTCTATTGTAACTGATAAGGCAGATATGATTTTTTAAAAACGCTACTGTTTTTTTCGCCTAGCATATATGAAAATGAATCATATTAACCTTAAAAATATAACCGAAAGTAATGTTTATCGTCACTTGGGCCGCTGAACTCATAACATGATTTTGCAGTTTTCACAATCTAGACACCTTCAATTGTCATTTGCATACTTTGACGTTTCATATAATTTTTCATTAAATGTCAATTTAAACCAAAATTTGGACTCAAAACAAACAACAAAAGTGTAAAATAACAATAAGTTGGCAACAGTTGTAATTTCTGTGAATAAGTTAAAATGAATGGTAACTTAGACAGTGTAAGAGTGCTTAGCCATCGGGTTTGCCAGACGGAGGTCACGTTCCCAAAATGTGTTTTTAAGTGCTCTTGTTATTTTGTAGGATTTAATATACAATCGAATGTATCCTAGATTATTGTTTTGAGTATCTTCCGTAACAGTGACGAAGAATTTACGAATACTCCACCAGACTTGCAAGAGGAAGCTAGCAATGTTTCTCTGAATTTGTTATCTTCAGAGTTAAGACAACGGTATGAAAAATAAAAATGCAAAAAACTTAACAGAAAATGTACTACTTGCTTATCTATATATCTGAAAGATCAAAGATTATAAATGCTATGGTCTGAATTTTCAATGTTGAAAAGCATTTTTAAAGTCAAGGAAAATATTAATTTTGATTTTTCATAAAGTTCGAGCATTTTTGAAACAAAATTCTGTAAATTACCTGCCCAAAAAGTCTAAAACTTTGACTCAAGAACAATGCATTGAATATTTTAAGAAAGCAGATGATTCGGAATATCTTATGATCAAGATAAACAAATAGATTAAGATGAATTAATTATGTTTTTTTATTAGTATTGCATTGTAGGCTTCTCTTATTATAGGACTATACAGAGTTTGTTATCGAAATGAGTTGTTGAATATGAAACTTGACCACATAGATAATAGAGGAGACATATAGATTGTTACAGTTCCAAAAACAAAAAATAATAATACAAGAACGTTTACAGGCACAAACAAAACAGTTGATGTATTGAATTTACTTACAATATACAACAAATATGGTTCTCTTAGACCTACCCACACTCCTCATAATCACCTGATCATTTATTACAAGAATGATAAATGCACTATGCAACTGATCGGAAAAAATGTATTTAGCAACATTTCAAGCAAAATAGACACTTTTTTTAACTGCCTGAACCTAATATATACACAGGACATTGCTTGCGCCGTAGTTTTGCAACCCTACCAGCTAACTCTAGGAGTGATTTGCCAACACTTAAAAAACATAAAGGTTGGCGTTTTTCTGCAGTTGCAGAAGGATATATCGATGACTGCTTATCAAATAAGATTGTCATTTCACAAAAAAATCCTGACAAACCAAAAGCAACAGTCTAATACTAGAGAAAATAGCACAACTGGAGTGTTAAATATTTCCTGCCAAATAAATGAAATACCAGTTAATCTAGACAATACCAATGAACCATCAACTTCATCTATAGAAATAAGTCACCATGCTACTAGCACCTCAAACATTTAGCGAATGCCTACAAATTCTGGTATTGCTATCGATTGTGCTCAAAGAATAATTAACATTAATTACTATAATAAATAAATTCGCAAATTGTTACTACTTAAGTTTCTTATTAAATTAAAGATTTTTGTTATATTTTTCCTTTTTTTTGGTTTTATTTAATACTAGTCGAAAAACAGTTGTGTGTTACACATGTATAAAACTCATTAGCAGCCCTTAGCTATAATATCCGCGGGCTACTAATGTTCATTTTCTGCCCTTGTGACACAATATACTATGTGTTCTGCAAATGGATTTTAATCTCACATTCGAACAACTATTAATAATTAGATTCTATGAAAGCTGTGTTTATACGAAAAATTATTTAATAAATACATTTTCTTTCTAGCAGCTAGTAATCGTTAAAATATTTTAACGATTTTTTACTAAATTGAGATAGTATAAGATCAAACAATTTAAATTTCATTACAAGGAACTCTACCTCAAAAGTAATAGTGATTTGGTACACCTCACAATATTGGAACTCTGCAAGGCATGTTTTCAATTAAATAGTCGATGTTTTCTAGACGTATTATGTTCCAAGCTATAGAAATCTCTCGTCGTAGGCGCTAAAGATTTATTTGTGAGAATAGTAAACGACCTAGTCATTTGCCCATCATGTTCAATACATATCTATTTCATTGGCGAAAGCTCAGATGATCTTGAAAGTAAAAAAAAAACGTTCATATTAGCATCTTGTAGGGACGAGACGACGACGCACTGATTATGACGATAGTATATTATGGTCTATCAATATACCACCCGAAAGTAGGATTTTCCACACTCAGAAGATAGCGTAACGGGCTGTGATTATAGTATTGTGCATCCATGTTCATCATGGTGCCAGCCAAAAACTAAGTTTCACCAAAAAATGTTCATTTTTAAGTTAAATAATCGTCAGTATAAAACTTTTTAATATTAGACGATATTTAGAGGTCGCTAATGCCTGTAAATAAGAAACAACAAATAAAAAATAAATACATATATAAACTCAAAATACTTTTACCGCACAGAAATATATTACAAATTAATGCGAGTATCGTAGTGTTATAGTAGTTTATGTACGACCGGTTTTAATTGTTACTTAATAAGCGTGGTTTGAGGGCTTAAAGTATTACTTTACAGCCCGCCGGGCTGTAATGATTATGTACGATATGAGTTGGATAAAGATACTGTTAACGCACGCATTGTGAGGAATTGTCCCACGAGGCCATATACCGAGTTGGGGTAATCATTAATAAATTAATCAAGGTGACAATAGGATCTAAATTTTTTCAAAATGATAGCAATGCGTAGTGGTTTATGATCGCGTCTTAGTTATTGAATTACAATAAATAACAAGTTGGACCTTTGATATTGAGGCAGACGCAGAGAATGCGATATCCGGATTTGTAATGGGTACATCTGGAGCCAAATATCAACTGGCATTTAAAAGAAGAATATAAAGGACATCACTATTTTTTCTTGAATTTAGAGTTGTCAATTTCATTACATAACGAGACTATTACATATCTAAGGTGGTATAATTTATACCACGGTGATAGATAATAGTAGATTGTGCAACAGGAATGGATATGATATCCATATTGCACGAGAAACAAGTTTGAGCATGACTCAATTTTTCGAGTGTGATGTGGATAATTCACTCGAATTGTACAATATATTTTTCTACGACCGGCTAAAGAAAAAACTACAAAATTTAAAAAAAATTTATTAAACGATGTTATAAACTTATTTTAAAGTTAATTAACTCAATCTCAATTTGTCATTTCAGGTTTTCCTTATTCAGTATTACTATTTTTTATAACGATCAGTTATTAAATGTACAATTTTTATAAGTAATGCTTTCCTTTTTTTTCTAAATCTGCGTAATACTTTTCTTTATAAATAGATGATGTTGATGCTAATATGTTCGGCTGGATATTTGCTCTCGATGTTGATGGAATTATTTCTGGTTCAATACTACCAACTGACCGTACAATGGTAATGGCGACCCTTTTCTTTACTTAATGAATTTCAATGTAGGTTTCCATTACTGCGGTTCATTTCCAGCCACCGAAATTTTTTACTGTTAGGTGTCATCTTCTGCATCTGCAAGAATAGTGGCATGCGACCGATGGAAACAATGTCCTGTATAAAAATTTCCATTACATAATTTAAAAATTCAGCAATTACTTTTGGTTAATTACCAATTTTGTTGATTTCAACCACTTGCTTTGTATATTTGCTCTTTTGGTAGTTTACAAAGAATTATTCTATATTTGGTGAATATATTTTTTGAATATCTCGTATAACTGGCAAAAAAAGTTGCTATGGATGAAACTTAAACTCGGAACCTTTTGCAACAGAAGTGTAAGCTCACCATTTCAGCCACCACCGCTTTTGATATTAGTTTTCACATGAAGTGTAAGGTTAGGCAGGCACTAACCATTTTACATATTAAAATTTTATTAGAACCACTTATTACCTTTGCGTATAAATATTCTCGAATCGGTACTTTTGGCAGAAATTTTTTGATTTGTTCAGATGTTAAAATTTCAGATTCTTTTCGTTTTGTAATTGGCGGACTGCAATTTCAGGAAGGAGCGCAGTTTAGGATAGGTAGAAATATCACTGTTATTTTTAATATTAATCATTGTTTTTAACATTGAATATGTTGTCCAGAGGGTTGATGGTTTGATTTCACAGAATAACTTTTTCATATAGGCAGTTAACACATTTTCAGATACATTTTTTATTCCATTTGCCAGTGTCCAATCCATAAACATTTTATAGCAAAATTCATATTTACTTTTTGAATTCTGGGATAATAATAGTGTTCGTACGTTTCATTTACAGCTAGACGAATATCTGGTGGAGTACCATTTATCGATTCTTCACTGGATTCGCTCATTTTTAATTATCTTTTAGCTTAGTAACTATAAAAATGTATACTGATAATTAATTTCACAGCTCACGCACTAATTTGACGTTTTAAAAAGAATAACTGCCTATGTACTTAATTCAAACTGTGGTTGGTGGATTTCATAACCTAACAAGATAAAATATATTCGTTCAGTTAACTGAAATTGAATACTTATTAATTATTATACAGATTGTAAAAAAATATCAAATATACATATGGGAGTAGAAAGAATACTTTATTATGTAGCCTAAGACTTTTACTGTATTTTTCATATAACATTTTCGACTTCTGAAGCAATAAGTCTAACCTCGCAACCTCTGCCGCTTCGGTAATTTCTGGAATACAGGAAAATAAATTTTCGTCTTCCATTTCCAATTCAATTGAAAAACACAAAACACTTTGACAAAACAATTGTAAAACTGAGAACGATTATTGCAACAAAATTTCAATATGGCCACCTTTATTTATGCCGTTGCTTGGTTATTTGCATTTATTTTCAATTCAAAATCAAATTTCTACCCGTCAGTGTGACAGTACGATTTTTATTTCTATGGAATGTTAAAATTTAATAGACAGTGACAATTGGCGAATTGTAAATATGTTAATGCAAAGTAACATAATTATAGAATAACCTACCGTTTTGGACCGTTATTATATTCTTCTCTTGTTACAAATAAGTTAAAACATTGATTTTTATCATGCGCCAGCAAAAGTTACAAAGTTCAAAACTTGTTTTTGATGTCGATGGAAATTTTTTTTCAATTAAAGAATAACAAAAGGTAGTAAAGCACATTTCTTAATGGATAACTGGCATTTAACTAAGCACACATAACGTATTCAAAATCATTTCAAAATCGACATGAATATAACCTTTTATATATTTTCTTCTCCCCACTTCTTATTTGGTTAAACTGTTCACACTGTTTTGTCAATCAGTTCGTTTAGTTACAATTGATTATAATCACTTCAAAAAAATACTAACTAAAGTGATTTTAATGAGAATAATCAGTTTAATCCGTTCAATCACTTCGAAGAAATACGCCTAAATTTATGTATTAAGATGTATTATGTATTATTAAGATGTATTAAGACTGGTCGTACATAAAATTTTTAGTGCACTCTGCCTATTTTTGGCCCCATGTTAATTTTTCACTGCGGAGATACAGTCAACAAAAATATGTAAAAAAATCGGAAATTTTCCGTAGAATTCAATAAACCAAAATACAAACGACCATAGTAAATTGGGCCCAAAGTTGGCCAAAAACGGTTTTTTCCATTTTACTCTGTCATGGTGCCATAAAATGAAAAAAAGTTTTATACAAAAGTTGTAGAACTATTAAATACGGATCGATCTGTGGAAATCCTATGTCAAAAAATTCAAAAATAAATTATTTATTTGAAAAAAACCGTTAAATATCGCGTTTTTTTGAAACGCTCATATCTTCGTGAAAACAAATCATTTTTTCACGAAACTTGGTAAAAGTGTAGCACCCTACTAACTAAAAAAAGTTCATTTTCTAAGAATTTAAAAATATTATAAACATTTTGCAAAAATTGATTTTTGCGAAAAAAATCACGTTTTTTTAAAATCTCGATAGCTCATACACGCTTTCATATTTTTAGTCAATTTTGAGCTTAAAACTTGCTTGAAATATTGTACTAACATGGTTATTTATTGCGCGCTTTTTAAATTGATCGGTAATATGCGAAAAATCGGTTGAAAAATCGTTTTTTTTTAACAACAAAAAAATCGATTTTTTTTTCAAGAAAAGGCAGCAGCGGCTCAACATGCCTACCGCTCCTATTTGCAGTTACAAACATGGCTCGGAACTTCGCTAGAGCCAGAACAATGGGGTTGGACTTCCGACGGCACTAATCTGCTTCCCACGTACAGCTCGGATCAGCTGGTTCCAGACGAAATCGTTAAAACGATAGCCTGCAGATGCGGAAGCGGATGTAAAACGAAGATCTGTAGCTGCAGGAGGCATGGTTTGAAGTGTTCAAGCATGTGCTTGACATGCGATCAAGAAAATTGCACTAATATAGAAATAACTACGATGGAGGCAGATGCTCTTGATGACGACTTGGACGAAGATATATTTAATGAGTCTTGCGTGGTGATGGATGAATCACAGACCAATGTCCATGATGATGATGAGATCGAAAGCGAAGCCGACTCTTCCGTACTCGCTGCATACAGCGAAGAAAGTACCAGTGACAATGAGGAGGGGGGGGAGGGGTCTCTGATAAAAAAAACTACGGATCAATTAAGTACTGTACACGTTTATATTCACTGTCAATATTTTGAACTTTCATGTAAAATAAATATTTTGTTTTTATACTAAAAATGTTGCTTAACAATTATTATTTACCTGTCAACTCATATGTCTTTAAGAATCAACATAACGTTCAAGAGACATAATCGTGTGAACGCTCTGTGTGCAGTTGAAACTACGATACGGTACGTATGATAAGAGCATACAGTTTTACAGATGTATCCACGTTAACACCGTCCCGCATCCCCACGACACCGCTCGAGAGAACGAACGTATGAGCCGGGGTGTGCTCCGCTTGCCATTAAATTTCCAAAGAATAGAGAGCGAATATGTCATTGTAGTATTTTTTTATGTAAAATACAAGTATTGAACTACAAACTCTGTAAATTTCAGCCCTTAATATTAAAAGATATCGTCACTAGATTTTTTTTCAAAAAAAAAAAATTATCTCGGCTCCAAAGGGTCGTAGATAAAATTTCTTTTTTTTGTAAATTTATAAAAAAAACCAGCTATTCAATGCTGCTAACAAAAAAAGAAAAAACGTTTTTTTTTTCTTCAAGAAAAGTCGATTTTTTTTGTTGTTAAAAACCGATTTTTCAACCGATTTTTCGCATATTACCGATCAATTTAAAAAGCGCGCAATAAATAACCGTGTTAGTACAACATTTCAAGCAAATTTTAAGCTTAAAATTGACTAGAAATATGAAAGCGTGTATGAGCTATCGAGATTTTAAAAAAACGTGATTTTTTCGAAAAAATCAATTTTTGCAAAATGTTTATAATATTTTTAAATTTTTAGAAAACGATCTTTTTTTAGTTAGTAGAGAGCTACACTTTTACCAAGTTTCGTGAAAAAATGATTTGTTTTCACGAAGATATGAGCGTTTCAAAAAAACGCGATTTTTAACGGTTTTTTTCAAATAAATAATTTATTTTTGAATTTTTTTGACATCGGATTTCCACAGATCGATCCGTATTTAATAGTTCTACAACTTTTTTTCATTTTATGGCACCATGACAGAGTAAAATGGAAAAAACCGTTTTTGGCCAACTTTGGGCCCAATTTACTATGGGCCCCCGAGATGCCAGTTGTTTGTATTTTGGTTTATTGAATTTTACGGAAAATTTTTTGCATATTTTTGTTTACTGTATCTTCACTTAAGGGTCCAAATCCGTAGGCAGACCGCGCTATTTGTATATATCTTGGCCACCAGCGTTTATGATCCTTATCATGTTATCAGTTAACGCCTCGGCTTCTAATTTTCCTGGCCATAAACACCTCTTTATGTCCTTGGTACGTAAACTATTATGCTAATTATTAATACTTTGACAAGTTTTATTCGAAATGGGAAATTCATGACGGTGTTTTTTTACAATTTGTATTAAACATTGTTTTTGGTCGTCTGGTTTGGAAAACGACATATTTTATTATATGATGTTATTAAGGCATCATTTGCTACCTCAGGTCGTCAACTATTAGTTTGGCTCTATTATAAACTTTTCCCGTGTATTGAAATTCATCCGCAGCTTTTCGGCGAATAGGTTCAGAGTTTTGAAAAACTCTTTTGTGTTACAAGTAACAAAGTTCGAATGTTATTTTCCCTTGAGATCCTTAATAGAATTTCTTCACATGGGATCTTTATTACTTTGCATTTCCATGTTTGTCTTTATATTTGTCGGTACTCTCACTTACTTTTGTATCGAAAAATGTCAGTCCCAGTCACTTAGGTACCGCAGATACCTAGAAAAAAAAAGACTGCAGCTGCGACGTTTTAATTAATTCTTCTATAAGATGAAGGCTGTCAGATTAGCTCTCCAAATTAAATGTGGCTTTCAAAACTAGCGTGGTTATTAAGAGAAATTGAGGTTAGATTATACTTTACACTAGCGGACGTTCCTCTTAATTTCTTCATAGGTTAGGATACTCCGATACGTCACTATCCGTCAAAGTACAATAGTAGAATAGCAGGATAAGATTTCTGACATTGATTTCGTCCCAATGGGCACACATTGTTATTTAAACGTTTATAAAACATTAATTAACGTTTGTGTAATGATAATTAACGTTATATAAACGTTTAAACGACAACGTGTTTCCATTGGAGTCTGTATCGATATCTTCGAAGTTTGAAATCTCTGACACCTGAGGTAAATGTTTCTTAGGTTAGAAAATCTAAAGGGCACAAGGCCTGAAGGATAATCTTGAGGAGTCTATGAAACTTAAGTTTTTTTAGAGTGGAAATGAATAATAACAGGACGACACTGAAACAAGTTCGCTTTGAGGTTAGAACAATTTAAATTGAACAATTCTCAAATTAAATTAATATATAAGGTTATGAAATTCCTTAGGGCCAAACGGTGTTGAAATAAATTTTAGTTCTTACACAACAGGCGATCAATACAAAAAAAATTGTCCTTTTGACAGGTCAGACAATCGTTAGAGGTAACTTTCGGAACACTAACAAGCTTTAGTACGGAACTCACAATTTTTTAGGATCATAGTTGGATTTTTGCTAACCACGGAAGATCGACGACGACCTTTTATAATCACATAGCGGTATAATTGCGTTAATGCTTTTGTCACATTTTAAAAGCGCTCTACATGAAACATGCTATAAGTCACCCAGCTAGACTTGTTACGCCGTAGAAAATTAATCCGCCTGGCCCGTCTGAGGTCACTAATGAAATCTTTAACAAAATTTATTCTTCGACTGAGTGAATCTTTCCTTACCACTGTATGACACTTTCCTTTGGAGTTTCATTTAATTAGTTTTGCTCTCAACTTGTGGTCTAAAATTGCGTCGATAACCCGAGAGGATCTAGCCGTACTTATTCTTAGTCTTAACTTTTTTATATTTGTGAATTAGCATGCCCGATTTGGTTTGTATTTAACTACCTAACCTGCCCAATCGCATGTTCACCAAATGAAAACTACCTAAAATGATCTACGCCAGCTATCACAAAGCGTGAGGAAAACTTTTTCTAACATCCTTCAAAATCTTCTCGGTTGTAACACTATCGTGTCATTTCGTTACCCTCACAAACTTCTCTGATTGGTTCTTCTTCTAACAATTCATCATCTTCTTTTACCATCCCACCGAGGATGTGACACTTCGCTCATGGCGAGATTCAACCTTTTAACTTTGCCTGGTTTTTCTTTGCCCAAATGACAATACCCATTTTCATCTTACTTATTTTGATTCGCAAAAAATTTCTCCGAAATCAATTTATAAAATACATTGAAGTGTATTCCTCTTATAAAGATCGAGGGACCTATTTTGTACCCAGAAAATTTCAATTTGACAGAACAAATTTTCCCTTTTATCTGTCAACTTTTTTAATTATTTTTACCACTTTCCGTCTTCTCTTATTTATATTTTTAATTACGCGTACGAAGATTAATTAAGAAATAACCTTTTCGTACAAAACGTTTATTATTTTGGACACCAAAAAATTTGCGAACTACTAGTTCTAACATCACAAATTTGTGTGGGAATAAATAAGAGTTCTGTAGTGCAGTTTAACAGAAGCAATTTATTTGACATTATTTTATTCACTGTTATAAAGGAGAGATTTCCAGCTGTTCTGCTTCACCTCCACGATAATCATTGAAGGTCTCGACTTCAAAAATAGCAATCCTAAAATCTTTGCCATGTAATTTGAGAGTATTATTAAATATGAATAAAAATTTAACAAGTTGTTGTAAACTTCTGGTCAAAATGTTTGAAATCCTGTATAAACTATTTCTTGTTTCAATTTATTAGAAGATATTTTTAACTTACGAAGCACTACTGAATAAGATTTACAGGAAACAACTACTCAGTGGACAATAGGCCCGACCTACATTAAATTAAACCTGCAATCTTGTTTGGTAGCTAAGATCATTTATTTGTCAATTCCTCACTAGATATAGACCGGCTTCAAATTTGTTGTTATGTTCTCGTCAGCATACCATAAATAATGGAAAAGACAAATAATAATAGCGAACCAAGCTAACCTATAGCAGACTAAATAAGGTAGACATAGTGAATAATAAGTGTATCCCTCTGGTGGTCAGTGCCTCTACCCATCAGACATCATTGATGTCTTAGCGACCTGCAAAGCAGGTTCCATGAGCTGCGACCTCTAACCCCGGTGGGCTTAACTATATACTGAATAGGATTTACAGGAAACAACTACTCAGCGTACAAAAGTTCCGACCTGCATTGAATTAAACCTGCAATCTTGTTTGGTAGCTAAGATCATTTATTTGTCAATTCCTCACTAGATATAGACCGGTTTCGAACTTGTTATGTTCTCGTCAGCATGCCATAAGTAATGGAAAAGACAAATAATAATAGCAAACCAAGCTAGTCTATAGCAGACTAAGTAAGACAGACATAGTGAGTAATAAGTATATCCCTCTGGTGGTCAGTGCTACCACCCATCAGACATCACTGATGTCTTAGTGGTTAGGGGTCGCAGCTTTTGGTACCTGCTTTGAAGGTTGCTATCAGTCACTAAGACATCAATGATGTCTGATGGGTAATAGCACTTACCACCAGAGGGACACACTTATTAGTGACTATGTCTGTCTTGCTTAGTCTGCTTTAGGCTAGTTTGGTTTGCAATTATTATTTGTCTTTTCCATTATTTATGGCATACTGACGAGAAAATAGCAAGTTCGAAACCAATTCCAATTTCCAATTTAAAACATTCGAAACCGGTCTATGTCTAGTGAGGAATTGAAAAATAAATGATCTTTGCTACCAAACAAGATTGCAGGTTTAATTCAATGCAGGTCGGAGCTTTTGTCCGCTGAGTAGTTATTTCACGTAAATCTTATTCAGTACATAGTTTAGCCCACCAGGATTAAAGATCGCAGATCTTAGTACCTGCTTTGCGGGGCGCTATCAGTCACTATGACATCAGTGATGTCTGATGGGTAGTAACACTGCCCACCAGAGGGATACACTTATTATTCACTATATCTTACAAAACACTAATTTGTTATTAGAGATTAGATCTGCATTCATTTGTACATTAATTGAATCGTTCACAAGAATAGAATCAATTAAAGTTGTTTAGATTGTTATGTTGTTCGAATGGGTTCATGAATAACTTTCACAAAACCGAACGTGTCGAAGTATGAGGATACAGCATTTCCAAGTTCACATTTACACAAGACAAACAACATACTTTTTCTGAATTTAACATGGGCGTTATTCTTACCGACTTTAATTTTAATAAATTTTGCTCAATGCTTTATAAAATGTTCCTGAGTCAATGAATGTATGAACTCGAACTTAAGACAATGCCTGAAACTTAAGTTTCACTAGTTTCATGGTACAACCGCCACTTACGTTGTCACCTGGTATTCCTTTAACATGATCATAAGGTTTGTTTCAGCAGCCGCCTCGGACCAGTTTAAAACTGTCAGAAATATTCTCGCTAAGCTCACTGTTTATATTAATACTTAACTGGGCGAATATTTCTCACAGTTCCAAACTAGTTCGAGACTCCTGTTGGAACAAACCTTAATGCCAATTTATGTCAAATGATGTGATCACAAAAAATGAATGTGGTACACAGTATTCAACCTCAAGGACTTTTAGAGATAGTTATATTTACCAAAATTAAGTTAATTACTCTCTACCTTTGTTCAACCCTATAGATGAAATATGTAAATAATATATATATTTGATTAATATGTAATGATCTTTACCGCAATAACCAACACATTTCGCAAATACACCCAGGAACCCATTAATATTTTAAAACCAGTGCTGTCTACATGCCTCACATACCAAAAGTGACATTGTCGACATCTTTATCACATTTCGCCTTCTTACTGAATTGAAGATGTGGAATACGTACAAGAAAGTTTGTTTGTGTGCGAACGTGGAGCGTGCGCGGGTTAGATGAATTTCGACCACAAGTAAGAGCGCCGCGACGCCTCCGTCAGTTTGCCGGTACACGCGGAATACGCCGCCCTCTGTGTTCGTGCGACTGTGTTCAAATTGTGTGGTGATATACACGTTGCTAGTGATTTGACACGTTTTCTTATCAACTGGAAACTGTCTGCGATTTTCAACGGAATTTTACCCTGGTATGTTTATTTTTTCTCGTAATAACACATTAAATTTTGTTGGAGCAACTGGAATGTATATTTCATTCCACATAACAAGAAAAAATTATGCCTAAGGTATCTAAAGTGTTCTTATTATGTCCACCTCAATAAATGAGCAAAAAATACAATTTGATTACGTTCAAATCTGCAGATAACACATCTACCACAATAAAATGTTTTGTATTTTGGTAAATAAATGAACGAGCAGCAAAGCTGTTACCTTTGTATTAAAAACACAACCATTATAATGTTGAATGGAAGTAACGTTTTATTTTAGTGACTATGGCTTTCTTATATGGAATAATTTTGTTTCATTAGAAATTTTTTCTACAGGGACGAATTGAGTCTGAATATTTACATACATTTTAGCTAAGATTGACGCACTTACCTAGGTTTACTCATACTTACCTACACTTATTTAAAGTCCTTGTATTTTGGGTATTAGGTATTAACCGTGTTTCAAGTTTATATTTAATATTTCACAAAAAGTTTTAATTTATTTTACAAATAATAGAAATTTAATATTTCGTTTACATGTTCCTTATCCACCTTAATGTCCAAAGGTACATCAGGATTTAATTTTAACATGTTTTTCAAATTACAGCTAACATATGTTTTAATTTTTAAAAAAGTTTGATATTTTACGTCACTTGATTTCATTCTACTTGAACTGTAATTCGGTTTATTATGTTCTGTTTTATTTACTTATGACATTTGCGTCAATTTGAAAGTACTATACAAGAATAATATAATGATGTCAGTTGTTCTTTTCGCAATGGAATAACATTACGAAATTTTTGAGAAAACAAAAGTGTTTCCAGGTCTAAAAAAAAAGAAAAATAGAAAACTTTTATTAGCTGTAAATAATAACTTTCAAAGTAAAAAAAGTGATAAAACATGTAGTCATCATTATTTTATAAATACTTTTACGTATTTGTATATATATATATATATATATATATATATATATATATATATATATATATATATATATATATATATATATATATATATATATATATTATATCAAGTTCACCTTTAGAAGATTATGAAACATTTCTTAATTGTTTAGAATCAATTAGTACTGGGGTACACACTTTATAATTATAGAAGGATTCAAATATTAATTAAGGAAATGCTAATATAAGCCTATGTTTTAAAATTTTTTGTAACTTTATCGAAGAACACCAATGCAGTAATATTGTTAACATTAACAACAAAACATTAGATGTGGTTATAACCAAAGAAGAATGTATAGAGTATAGAGAAACCGAACTATTCGTTGAGAAAATAGATACCATCGTGCATTACGTAAAAATATAACAACCACTCACACACATGGAAGAATTAGTTCAGTTAATTATTGTCTGTCTTATAATTTCAATGGTGCGGATTTTTTATTGATCTATTATATATGACAAGTTACTAATAGGGAACTATTAAATCAATGTATTGATGCAAATGAAGCTTTAGATACATTTTATCTACCCCAGCTAAATATATTTCTACAGGAATACTTGATTTACTTTTGCTTTCAGAATTAAAATATTGCCAGAATTTATATGGCTCATATTGTATATTATTTTCAATATTGTTAATGTTGATATTAAATGCATTTTTTATATATTTTGGAAGATTTTGGTTGGTCAAATTATTACACAGGCGTTTGTAAATTACTTTCAGGTGGTATATGAAAAATCAACTGAATTAAATAATATACTCATAGATCATGGGTTAGAAAGTGAAAATAAGGAAATTATTGAAAAAAAAATCAAATCAGAAAAGGATATTATCCAAGTCATTGGTAAGTTAAAACCAAAAACCCATGGGACATGACAGTGTCCCTTCTTATAAAAGAATGTAAATACATACTTGCGTATCCTATAAAAATATTGTTCAATTTGGCACTAAAATGAAAAACATTTTTACATAAATTAAAAATGACCAAAATTATACTAATTTACAAAACTGATAAAAAAGCTGATGTACGTAATTATAGGCCCATGGCAATTATATAAAATATTTCTGAACTGTTTCAAACAATTATTTATCAGTTTATGTATGAAAAGTAATATCTGATGTGGTCAGCACATAACTTTCTTGTACCAATATACAGGGTGCGCCACTTAAAACTCCCCATACTCGTAACTTTCTAATTTTTTAAGCGACGACCATGTTGCACACATCAAATTGTAGATATTTTTAAAGCCTTTAAACATACATACAGGGAGATTTAAAAAAAAATCTTTTAAATATTGTTACGAAAAGAAAATTAATTTCCTTGAATATTTTTTTACCTCACCCTGTACATAAACTGTGTTAATGTTTTCTTATAAAGGTTTTAATTAGCTTCAATTTATGTTATTATGTCATATTCGAAATTCTTTTTTGGTTTTAGAGAAAAAAAGTAAAAAACACTCTTTTCGATTCCAAACTGATTTTTTTTTTAATAAATTTGAAAAGAATGTAAATAATAATTGTATGCTTTATTTATAAAAGACATATCATAACAAAACAGCAACAAGAAACAAAAAAAAAAATTAAAAACGAGCTTTTATTAAAATGTACCAAAAAGGAAATAGCATTACAAATATTGTTCAAAATTCAAAATGACGATTTGTTGCTCGAGTGATGGGCGAGTTAATATTTAACTGCAAACAAATTGACACAATTCTGATTTTTCTTTAAATATGACATATCAAAACTTCCATGGCTAACTTAAAAAATGTAAATGAATATTAATACTACCAAAGATGGTTGATTTATTAAATCTATGAGAAATAGTACAGACCTCCTCAAAAGTGAGGAAGTTTATGCAAATATGTCAGAAAAAGTATTGTTTATATGTGTTTTACAAATAACACATAGAAGTATTCTTTTCAAATTTATTTTAAAAAAAATCAGTTTGGAATCGAAAAGAGCGTTTCTTACTTCTTTCTCTAAAACCAAAAATAATTTCAAAAATGACATAATAATATAAATTGAAGCTAATTAAAACCTTTATAAGAAAACATTAACACATAAACTGTGAGGGTGAGGTAAAAAAATATTCAACGAAATTAATTTTCTTTTCGTAACAATTTAAAAAAAAAAATTTAAATCTCCCTGTATGTATGTTTAAAGGTTTTAAAAATATCTACAATTTGATGTGTCCAACATGGTCGCCGCTTAAAAAATAAGAAAGTTATGAGTCTGGGGAGTTTTAGGTGGCGCACCCTGTATATCATCCTCATTTAAAAAAATCATTCTATTTAATTCTTCACTTACCTCAATTAAGTTTTAATAGCGTACTTTGAAATGTTTCATTAAAATTTTTAAATAATTAATTATCACTTATCAGCGTCATTCGATACAGTCAATCATAATTCATGTCATATGTTTTAATAATTTCTTCTTATTGACATTGACATTTTTGTAACTAAGTTAGACATTTCAAATATCAAACTGTTAAATTTATCTTAACCCCATTTTATGAGCTCATGTGTAAAAAATTTCAGTTTACATCAGCGTTATTTAAGTACTTGGGAAATATATTTTGTTGGATTGATATAGTAGACATGATTTATAATCATGGTTACGTGTGGTTACGAAACGATAAAAGATACAATGTATAATCGCCAAAATAAACAGAAGGCAATTTTTGTAGTTATATGTATTCCATCTAAGCTTATTCTGGAAGAACAGTTTTTTGCTTCCATCTCGGCCCTTGCTTTAAGCAATTTATCAGTCGTCTGATCTAAGGGGTCTGCATTGAGAAGTATTTCTTGTATGTTTGAAGGTTGAATTCCACTTGTTTCAGTGTGCTCTTGAAATGTTCAAGAAAATACCCGCTTACGTAACAAAAAATAATCCCGTTTGTGGAATATTATTTAAAGCGGAATCATCCGTCTACAAATTACGTCCAATGTCTCATCATTTGACGATTGGGGTTAAATAAAACTGCAATTAATTGGCAACAAGTAGCAGAAAATGTGATAATACTGTATTAATTTGGCGAAATCTACAAAGTATATTATAACTGAAAAAAAAAACTGTAAGCACCAGAAAGACAAATTTTGCAATTTTGACTCACAATTTCAGGAATTTGTAATGGTACTATACACTACAAGGTGAGTTAACGGTGTGACCAGTCCGGTATCTATTTATTATTAGCAATACAAAAAAATCGATTTATATGAAAGTTGTATATAACCGGCTCTGTCTGTGGAGTAGTTGGCTAGAGCACGCGATGGAAAGTAGTGGAGCAAAATAGACTCCAAAAGTCTCTCGAGAAAAAATGTTCAGCGTAGAACCAGATCAGACCTGATAGGTTTTATAAAGTGAACAATTCTTACATAGGAAATGGCTATTTATGATATTTGTTTGTGTTACAGGTCCTTTTTATTTCGAATAATTATCAGAAATAGATTGTTTATAAATATCATGTTCTTTAAGCTTTACATCGTCGCATCTCCAATTCTAATTGGGCTATCGACTTGATTTTTTTTAAATATTGAAGTACATAAACGGCCACTTCGAACGGCATTATTGCTTTTATCGATAATTGTTTATTAATTTGTTTAAAGCACAATTAACTTGTTCCTTCGCTATGAATGTACTCATAATTTCCCTACGCGACAAACTTTTTTATTTATGGAAATTATCATATACATGTTGCGGACGAAATGTAGACAAAACATTGCAAAAGTGTTTGAAATCCAAAAACTGCGATACGGGCGCCAGTTCTCCCTATTTAAATTTTTCTTCGAAGCGCAGCGTAAGGTTCATGCAGTATGTAATTCCTCCCAGAATATGGTACCGGCAAGCGTCGCGGCCGTCTCGTATATTACTCCTTTGGCATGTGTATCCGTTTAAAATACTAGTAAGTCCAGCAATTGTTTTCACTCCCAACCCTTTATTAGTGGTGGTATACTTATATTAATTTTAAAAATGAAGTGCCTTATTTGTGAAAAATTGATAACGCATTATGTTACGATATACAAGTTGTGCAAAATCCAAGAAAACAAGGACTGTTAACAATTAAACGTGCAGCAGAAAAAAGACTACACACTAGACAAAATAATGCGATATTATCAAACTAAAAGTTGTATCATGCATCGAATCTTAAAGTGGATACTAGCAAACAAATTATTGGGAACAAAAATTTTAATATAAACAACTATGAAAGTGATTAGCCTTAGTTGACTAGATAGAAGAACATCAGTAATAATATGTGTTTTATTTGTAATAAAAGTGGAACACGGAATCGAGAAAAACTAATATACAGTGTGACCCACTTAAGATCGCAACACCCTTGTATACCCGTTAATTGATGCTTGATTAACTTCAAATTTTGGTGGTAAGCAAAGATCGATAAGGTGATTCTTTGAACTTAGTAATATGTGATACATGTCAGTAGCGTGCGATTTTATGGGGGTTTGAAAAGTCGACTTTTCAAAAAAAGTATTAGCGATTTCTTTATTTAAATTTCGGTTTCATCATCATAGAGAGCACCATTTAAAACCCCCAGGTATCAATTTTCAGTGAGATCACTTATCTGGTTACTGAGATGTAAGCCCCCAAAAATTCAGTTTCTTCGTAAGTGATTAAATTGTTTGAATTAAATTTTGGCAAAACTTATTGTGCATTCTTTGAAAATTCACGGCATTTCTTTTTTGTTCATTATATAATCAGTTTTTAAAAGTATGCTACACTACTCGGTAAAGTGACAGAGACTTTTCAATAAATTCACAACGAAGCCAAAATTGTGTCCGATAATTCATTTCGTAAAAAATGTAAAAACATTTGTACATTGAGATTTCCATAAAAAAAAGACAACTATTATTGTCATTCATTTTTCCGCACCAAACGTTAACCTTTTCAGAATATTGCCTTTTAGTTAATAACCCATCGTATATTTTATTATTGGTGCAGAGGTCTTAAATTTCATCATTTTATTAATAAAAATTCATGTAATTTAAATGAAATAAAAAAGCAAGCTGTGACTCTGACAGTTTGTTACTGCATAAATGTTAATTTATGCAAATAAGTGATTATAAAACTATGCTAAATTAGTGTTATTAAATAACTCTAAATCAAAAATTGCGTTTGTACTTTCGAGAAAGAAAATTAGAAAATGGCTGCAAAATTATCAGTACAAGAAAAAATTGAAATTATACGTCTTTGTTGAGACAATGATCGGAGTGTAAGAGAAGTATGCAGAATATTTAACGATAGACATCAAGATCGTCCCCCTATCAACAGTAGCTCTGTTCTTAGAGTTAAAAATGTATACAGTGAGCACGTAAAGGTTGGAATAAATTCCGTAAAATCGTTACAAAGCAAGTGACAAAAATTCGCTCAGACACGTCGATTTTTAAATTCATTTCTTAATTTGTTTATTTAAAAAAAAATTTTTTACATACTTTCTTTAAAAACTTATGACGTCTTCGGCAATTTTTTTAAATGGCAACTCCCATTTTTAAAAATTTCATTTGAAAGAGCACATTTTTCTGCATATAGTACGATAAATTCTAAGGCATGTTGCACGACGAAATTATCGAAAAAAAAATCTTAACTACTTTTAACAGTTTAATAAAACAGAAATACAAGAAATAATAAATCCAGCAAAAAATAATTAAATTAAATGTTCAAATTGCGTATCATTTACTTCTTGACAATGCCCAAGCCGAAATTCAAATTCTCGCAATACGTTAGTAATTGTTTCGGGTCCAATTCTTCCACATTCGTACCTAATTCTGTCTTTTAAGTCCTCAATGTTATTCGGTCTATTAAAATACACTTTGGATTTAAGGTAACCCCATAAAAAATAATCCAATGAAGTTAGGTCCGGAGATCTAGCTGGCCATTCTAATGAACCGCGTCTACCAATCCATCTGTCTGGGAAAATTTCGCTTAAATAATTACGCACTATTACCGAATAATGCGGTAGTGCGCCATCTTGTTGAAACCATATGGAGTTCTCCGGTACATTAGGGTTTTCGCCATTTGGGTACAGTGCGGCAAGTCCCGGTATTATGTTTTATTGGAGCAACTCCAAATATTTTACACCATTTAATGACCCGTCAATAAAAAATGGACCCAAAATTGTAGTCCCAACAATTCCAGCCCACACGTTTACTTTCTGTGGAAACTGGGTATGTACCTCCATCATCCAGTGTGGATTTTCATGTGACCAATATCGACAATTTTGCCTATTTACAGCGCCATTTAAGCAGAAGGTGGCCTCATCAGAGAAAAGTACTCGACTTAAGAAATGTGGATTGGTATTACATCGTTCCATCATGGTTTCGCAAAACTGTACTCTGCGGTCGAAATCATCTTCGTTAAGCTCGTGAACTAAAGTTACTTTATATGAGTGCCATTTATTCTTTTTCAAATATTTTAAAACAGTCGACTGACTAATTGACTGCTCTGCTGCGACTTCGCGACTTGGTTTGTAAGGATTGTCCTCCATTGTCAGTAAAACATCTAACTGTTTATTTTCTAAAATTGCAGGACGACCTCTCGTATAATTATCTCTTACATGACCACACTCTCGGAACTTATTTTCTATTTTGCTAACAGTTGATTGTGTAAACGGTCGATCCGGGTATTTATCGTTAAATAATTCAGTAACCCGAGTTTGTGTTCGGGACATCCCTCTACAACCAATCATCACCAAAATCTCAATTCGCTGTCTCTCCCTTCAACGTTCCATTATTAAAACTTTAAATAATGTGACAACTGAATGTGAGTAAATGTGAACTAACGTGACAACCAGGTCCGCGTTTCTACGTAAATGAAAAAAAGCGTAAACATGAAAAATGTGTAAGTCGTAAAACATTTCTTTTACCAGGGTTCGACCATAAGTAAAACACGTGTGTGCTATTAATGTTAAATTGTTTTTTTTCTCGATAATTTCATCATGCAACATGCCTTAGAATTTAACGTACTGTATGCAAAAAAATTTGCTCTTTCAAATGAAATTTTTAAAAATGGGGGTTGCCATTTAAAAAAATTGCCGATGACGTCATAACTTTTTAAAAAAAGTATGTAAACAATTTTTTTTAAATAAACAAATCAAGAAATGAATTTAAAAATCGACGTGTCTGAGCGAATTTTTGTCACTTGCTTTGTAACGATTTTACGGAATTTATTCCAACCTTTACGTGCTCACTGTATAATGAAACTGGAGCTATAAGTAAACACATTTTAAAAGATAATGTAAGAAGAAGGAACAGACGACATGACCGGACTGTGTTACATCACTTTATAAATAATCTGCATACTAATTTAAGAGTGGCTAGTTTAGATTTGAACTTGCCAAGGGAAACTATTTGAAGATGTCCCAAAAAAAATAATAATAAAGGCATTTAAACCAAAATTTCTCCATAGTTTAGGAGAGGGCGATGAAGATAAACGTATGGAATTTTGTTTGTGGGCACAAAGTGAGTACCTGAATAATAGAGATTTTTTAAAAAATATTTTATTCAGTGATGAAGCTACGTTCACAATAAATGGAATAGTATCGTCCCAAAACGTTTGGTATTGGGCAAATGAAAACCCAAATTGGATAATTAACTGCAAAAGGCAATATTCAGAAAAGATCAACGTTTGGTGCGGAATAATGAATGATTTTTTACATTTTTTACGAAATGAATTATCGGACGCAATAAATGAACTTCCACTTGTGGTTGTTCCGTGCATAATGCAAGAATTAGAACCGTTGGATAGTGGATTAATTCATTCGCCGCCCAGGTCACCCGATCTCACAATTCTTGATTTTTTACTATGGGGTCTTTTAACTCAAAAGGTCTACAAAGCACGTCCAACAAATCGAGCAGTTTTATAATTCGATAAGGTAATGTTTTAACCCTCGGGTGACAGGAAGACAGAATTTACAATGAATGAAAACATTGAGAAAAATACATATAGTTAAAATTTTTTGTGATTTACTTGTATTAAACATTCAATAGCTTGCAAGTAACTAGTTGTCTTATATTCCACTAAAATATATTTATTTATGAATATTGCTAATAATTTTTAGAAATTTGTTGAAAATCTGTAAGTACCACTTCATTTTCACAGGAAAAGGTGCAATGTTGGTTAAAGCCATTAATGGGTTAAAACGCAATAGACCATCATCCATATTTAATGTGTAATGTAATGTAATGTAATCCATATATGTGATGTAATGTAATTCATGATACGTACTAGCATAGGAACTGTATTAAACATTTATTTTAATTTAATTATTTTAATTTTTATTATATTGTCGATAGTTATTTATCTGTAGCATCATATAATGTCCCTTCGCAACTTTTTTCTGTATTAATTTACTGTCCTATATATGTTTTAAAAAATTTGTTATATTAACCTGTACCACAAAAGATGTTGGTATTTTGAAAAAAATTTTTTTTGCCTATCAAAAAAATGTCTTTTCTAAGAATTATTAACCTGAAAATGAAACTTAAATGTCAAATAAGTATTTTAGATGATTAAAAGATTCAGAATACTGTCTGATTCTGTTCTCAAAATTAGACGAAAATTTCTTTGATAATAAATTGACTTTCTTAGCAATGTCAAACATGACAATTTTCTCTTTATATGTATGTTTCCATAGACATGTGAAACATTATGTCATATTAATATTGCTTCTACTTACCTCGTCTCGTACAAAAATCTACAGAGAAATTAATTGGACACATATTTGTCACCGTTCAACAAAATAATAGTGGATAATTTAAGTTTTCTTCATGTAAATTCTTTCCTCAACATTGTTGTAGAATCTCACTTAATGATACTATTCCACGCGTTTTTGAAAATTTTTGATTTTTCAAATTCTCTTTTCCAAAAATTATGCTAGCAAAGGAGATTTTCATATAAAGAAATACAGTTTATATTATGTTATTTTATTTTATATTAATATACCTATACTTTATAAATTAATAAGCTATTTTTTTAATCAGTCAGACAATTAATCATATTTTAATAATTCTCTACTAATACTTATATTAAAGAAATATAAGAATAGGGTAATAAATAGTTATTTGCAAATTAAACATATTTAAAATATTATATAATAAAACCTTCACGTTAGTTCTGTGAAATTGGCACAACAATCATCAGTGCCAATTGCGAAACCTATTCCATCACCACCCATTAAGCACTCCCTGAATATGTAATAGAAACAGAGAAGCTAATTGTTTTAACAAAGTTATTAACAATTTTATATTTTTGGCGCCAACTTCACACCAGCACCACAACCATTGGTGCTAATTACGAAACGTATACTATCATTTAGCACCCATTTAGCATTCTCTGAGGATGCAAGAAAAACAGAGGTGCTAATTGTTTTAACAAAGTTATTAATAATTCTTTAATTTTAGTTCCAACTTCACCACCAAATTTTTACCATCATTTAGCACCCATTTAACACTCTTTAAATATGCAAGAAAGAAAGAGGTGCTAATTGTTTTAATAAAGTAATTAATAATTTTATAATTTTGGTGCCAATTTCACAGCAGCATTAAAACCATCGGTGGTAATTGCGAAACTTATACCATCATTTAGCACCCTATGAATATGAAAATATAGGTGCAAATTGTTTTAAGCAAGTTATTAAAATATTGTCCGTAGTTATTTATTTGTAACATCCGAAAATGTTATTTTCTCACCTTCTTTAAGGATTAAGTCGCGGTCCTATAAATTATCTAAAAAAAAAAGTTAAATTAACCTCTGCGCTAAAAGGATTAGTTAGAGGTTGATTTCTAAAAAAGAATGTTTTTTCTTATCTAAAAATGTCACACCTAAAAAAATGTATATTAATCTGAAAAAAGAAATTTAAATGTCAAATATTTTAGATGATTAGGAGTTGAAGTTTTGAAATAATTTCTGATTCCGTTCTCAAAAACAATTAATATTAGATGAATTTTAACTTTTATTTACATTTTAGATTTTTTGAATTTTAATTTAAAAGCGTATGTAATTAATTAATAATCAAGCGATTTTATTACACACTTACAGAGCACTAATGAGTACCGCTGGGATTCGAATACGAATAATTCGAATAATCGAATATTTGAGTATTCAAATTCGAATTAAATTTAATTAAAATTTTCGAATAATCAAATACATTCAATTATTCGAATATTCGAATATACCCGAGTGTTCGAATAAAGTAAAATAATTGAATATATTCGAATGTATTCGAATAATCGAGTATTCAAATTTTCAAATAGGTATGTATCCGGTACCTATTCTAAATTCCAAATGTCCAAATACTCAGCTAGAATATTCTTTTATAGTAGTAGCCGTTGTAGTTTAATTTATTTATGTAGTTTCACTTAGTAGCATCTCGTTTTTTTTTGCACATTTGGAGGGAGTTAAGTGGATGCTAAATAATGGTATAAGTTTCGCAATTAGCACCGACGATTGTGGTGCCGGTGTGAAGTTGGCACTAAAATTAAAGAATTATTAATAACTAATAACTTTGTTAAAACAATTGGCACTTATGTTTTTTTTGCATATTCAGAGAGTGCCAAATGAGTGTTAATGATTGTATAAGATTTGTAATTAGCACTGATGGTTGTGGTGCTGGTGTGAAGTTAGCACTAAAAATATAAAATTAATATTAACTTTGTTAAAACAATTAGCACCTCTGGTTGTTTACATATTTAGGGGATGCTAAATGGGTGCTAAATGATGGTATTGATTTCAAATTAGCACCAATGGTTGTGGTGTCATATTTACAGATTTCTTCACGTTGTTTATTTAAGTGATTAAATGTGCGTTAAAATCTCCACAGATAACAAATTTATATTTATATGCACTGAATATCTCGTTAATTAATGAATAAAATAAATTTAAAAACAAATCAAATTTACTCTTATCATTATTTGGTGCTCTGTATATGCACACTGCAATAATTTTAAGTTCCTTAGAAATTACAGTAATAAATTCACAATCCTTTTCAACTGATTTTCTGTTTACTTTTTCTCGGTGAAATTCAAACCGTGGTTGGCAAAAATTATTACACCCCCATGTATATTTCACTTTTTGAAAAGCACGAAATTTTCTTATAATTGTTTAATTTATCTGAAATATCTGCAATGTACTGCAACTAATGCTCTGAAAATATCTATATTTTGATTGTTTTCTGCACAGAATTCTTCGAAAAAAACGTTTAATTCATCATATTTATTATTTAGAGATTGCACATATTGGTGCACTACAATGAAGTCATTTTCTGTGTATATGGGACTAATTATATTATTTGAATTGGGGCAGTATCTATCCTAGGGTTTCCTGGTGTTCATAACTTTGCGATTTGCCTTTCCTCTGATTGTGATGGTGTCACTGGAGTTGGTGTGTGAACTCGACTCGCCTTCATCTACAGCGGGCGTATCTCTTTCTTTTTCGTTGCCATTGATTACTGCGTCCTCCCCTATTACATGTTCATTTCTATAAATGTTTCTAATTTCATGCAGAGTCTATTCTTTATTTTCTATTATCTTTTTATTTTGTTTAATATATTATTGTTTTCCCTCTGCTTTTGCTCTTATTACATATGGCGTTAGCTCTCTCCTTGTTTTCCTAATATTTTCTGTGTAATTTTCCCCTACGGCGTATGGAGTTCTTTAAATGTTTACAGTTTTTATAAACGTTGTTTCTTGTTTTTAAATTAAGAAACATTATTATCACCGGTCTTATTTTACTAGAATTTTTTACTCCATTTCTATAAGATTTTGGCGGGTGTCATATTTTCCATTTATAATTTTATTTCATGTTTATAATTTTAGCCTCCAGTTTTTTCTGATATCTCTTGAGATTCCTCGGGTACGCCATAAAAAATTAAATCGTTTAATTTTTGTTGTTTTTCTATATTGTGTAGTTTATTTTCCAGTTTGTCCATTTTAATTTTTTAAAAATTCGTTCTCTTCAGTTCTTTAAATTCTCTTTTTATAGTGGTTATGTCTTTTTGTGTCTGTGTTACAGTTTTTAGTATGGCATCAATTTTTGGTTCCAATGAATGAGACATATCGCAAAGGCTTGTCTTGTAATATTAATATTATAATACAGATAAATGCGATTTAGATGCACTAAATTATACAACAAAATTTATTTATTTCAATCAGTAGTTACATACTTATCACTGATTTTTTTTACGTTAACTTTTACTTTCAATCACTGTTTATTTGGTTTTCTTATGTTTCAGTCTTAGCACTTTCGACACGTGAACTATCGAACACCCAATTTACTACATAGTATCACAGATTATAACACTGTGTTCTGTATTGTAGATGCAAACCATGAAAATACTAACATAGCAAAAACTTTCCGATGCTTCTCGAATTTTAACAGAAAAATTTCTTCTTGATCTAATTAACATCGATGGCTGACTGATGTAAATAAAAAGTCATCTCTTTCTAATGCTCAATAGCATTTTTTGACATCCATATCCCACTCATAACTAAGACTATTAGCAACAAAAAACCCCGTGAATCTTGCTTTACTGACACTCCATTGACCATGAGAAAAATGAAAACTGAGACTTGGAATAAATTTAAAAGCAATAGAAAACCTGTAGATAGAAAATACTAATGTAAGATGCGAAACATCTACAACACTTCATTGAAAAACGACCAAAAAACCTTGCTCCATTTCTCTATTAATCAAAATATCAAGAATCCAAAAAAATGTATGACTATTTTAAGATCTAACAGAGTCATTAAATCTAAACGAAATTTTGCACTGCTTCCTGAAAACATCTCCGATGAAAACAACGTCGACAATTTCTTTATTGATTCTATACTACTTAATAGTTACTCACATTGAAGCTTCGAATTACAATATGCCTCAGTAGTAGTTATTTACAATTTAGTTCTAAGACAAAAACCTTACACAGTTGGATATGACGGTATCTCAGGCAAAATTCTACAATTAATCTTGCTATACATAGCGAAACTCTAACACACATTATAAATTTTTCATTTCAAACCTGAATAGTCCTCCTAATCTGGAAACAGGTATTAGTTAAACCGATACCTAATAAATATAGTTTAAAAAAACTAAAAAACACGCTTTTCAAGCACATCAAACTAAAAAGTGAAAAATAATTATTAATATAAACTGAAAACAATAATGAACGAAAAATACTAGTATTATTGTGAAAAAAGCGTGGGTTGCTCGATATACGAAAAACATGACATAAAGCGCCCCACGCTTTTTTTCACAATAATACTAGTATTTTTCGTTCATTATTGTTTTCAGTTTATATTAATAATTATTTTTCACTTTTTAGTTTGATGTGCTTTAAAAGCGTGTTTTTTAGTTTTTTTAAACTATATTTATTTTTCACTTTTTAGTTTGATGTGCTATGAAAGCGTGTTTTTTTAGTTTTTTTTAAACTATATTTATATTGCTTATTGATGCTGATATTATAACATATTACGATCCAACAGATACTTCTGAAAAAAAAAAAATATTTTTTTTCAGCCATAGACGGGATTTGAACTCACGCCCGAGGAGTCCGTCGTTTCGCGTCGACTAAGACTTGTGCCTTAGCCCGCTCGGCCATCGAACGAACTGAGAATCACGGAATGTACTAACAGTAATAAGCCACTTGCTCTCACGCAGAGGATACGTGAGGAAAGGAAATTATTTAATTCTGGCGATCCTGATCAGGATAATGATATAAACTTATCAAATTATTGTATTGTTACCGGTTCTTCGTAAATGTACAGTTTCAATTAAATCTGTCCGTTTAAAGTGGGTCAAAATCGAGTCCAAAGAGTCGGTTACAAACAAACAAACAAACATACAGGTGAAACTAATAAAAGCGTGTTAAAAATAGCATAATAAGCACAATCACAGAACTAAGACCCATATTAGTTTACTTGCAGATATACACGGTTAACTAACCCCTAGGCTATAATATAATTTCAAAAATAGAGTAAGGTTTTCGAAAGAATCGCGGAACATCCACGGCCTTGTTCACTATTCTCGATAATATTTTGACATCAATTAATTCTGATAAAGTAACTTCCTTGACCTTATTATGTCAAAAGCTTTTGACTCCGTAAACACCGAACTGTTAATAAAATAGTTCAAATTCTACGGGATGGAGGATAATATCTTAATGTGGCCTTACGTCTTATTTACCAAATTGTTTTCGATATTTATGTCTTGACACCAAGACTTCCTGAAAAACGCTTGTTACTCTCGGGAATGTCCCAAGGGTCGATTTTGGGGACCTTACTTTTTAACATCTACACCGCAGACTTGCCTCAGGTCACGAAATATTGTTCCCTGCATATTATGTACGCTGATGATATTCAACTTTACTTTGCTATTGATGTGATGAAGTCTGAAGAAGGCCAAACCAAAATTAATCATGATTTAAATGAAATAAAAAATTGGACCCTTCAGAATTCACTCCTATTAAATCCAAATAAAAGTAAAAATATAGTCTTTGGCATTGCAAATAAATTAAGAGTTCTCAATCACTTTCAACTCTCAATTGACAATATAATTATAGAATAAGTTGACAAGGTGGAAAATTTGGGGCTAACCTTTGATAAAACTTTATTCCTCATATATCGATAGTCCTTAGAAAACATTTCTGCTCTTTTAAACAGATTTCAAGTTTTAGAAATATCCTTGATACACTTCTGTTATGTGAGTGCTTAGTCCTGTCACATGTCAATTACTGTGATTATGTTTATGGGCCTTGCTTAAATTTATCAGAAACAGACTTCAAAAAAATCCAGAATATTTGTATTTAATTTGTTACAAATAGTTCTATCCACGAGCATATAACACCACATATCAGAGAGTCAGGATTACTAAAAATAAATGAGAGGTGCTTCCTACATTTCACCTCACTATCAAATAATGTCATCCTAACGCAAAACCTATTTATCTCCTTGGCAAACTAATTGTGAGAAATGTTATGCATAACCGAAATTGGAGACACAAACAACCAATTGCATACAATAAGGCCTAAATATGAAACATTTTGATATTCTTTTACTTACCTGTTGGCTTATGTCAGTTACACAAAAAAATCAACAACAAATGTATTAAAACGTCAACTTAAAAGTTTGATTTTGATCGACGAATTAAACATAAATTGAAAATTATTTTAGACGGTAATAAAAACATATGATGAATATCATATACTGTTCTGTTGGAGATTATTATACATATTATTATACCCTAGATATACATAAACTAGATATACGTTAAATATACATAATTAAAGTTAACGGCAGTAGTAGCTATTACCTTGGAAACGTATTTATGAATGGGCAAATCCGTACACTATTCAGTGTAGCCGCAGTCACTTTGTATTATAAAATCAGTGTTTACTTCACTGTTTACTAGTGAACCGCAGACCCAACATATTAAAATTGTGGTAGGGTATTAAACGGCGGCCATTCGCTAGTTCTGATTGGCAGACAGATCGTAAACAGACGAGCTTACGAGTTGCTGCGATCTAACTTGTTCTCCCAGAGGCGTCGCATATAGGAAGCAGGTGAATAAATAAGAGAAAGGCGAATCAATTACAGAATAAATATATGTATCATATCAAAGTAAACATTGATTAAAATAATTATTACCTCATAAAAATATATAAAAAAACTAAAAATTGCCATAAATTGAAAAAAAAAACTAAATAAGACGCAACAAAAACACTGTGTTTTAAAAAAGAGTTAAGAATATAAAAAAAATCATAATAATTACTACACAAAACAGAACAATGAACGAATGAATATTAAAAAACCTATATCACAACAAATGATGAAAACAGAAAACATTAAAATAAATAGTGAAACTCGTAAAAAAAAGCTGCTAATTATTTGGGGATCAAAACTTCCTCACCGTAGTAAAACTCGACGTGTGGTGTTTATAATAAAAGTAATTTTTGACGTTTCAAAAAAGTCACATTGGTGGAATGTCTCTTATTTTTTTTGACATTTTAAATTGAGGTTTCAAAAAAGTCACATTGGTGGAATGTCACTAATATTTTAAAATTTGAAATGTCAAAAAAATTTTGATATTTCAAATTTTAAGAACCGATTTTGCTTGTCAACGAACTCAATCTCCTCCTTGACCTCTAGAATGTGTGTACCAAATTTGAAAGCTCTCTCTCAAAAAATGTAGCTGCTATCGCGAACCACACAGACAGACAGACAGACAGACAGACACACAGACAGAATTTTGCTTGTCTGGAATTTTGTGTATCGCCTAAATAAAGCAATTTTTTAAAAGTTTCAAAATTTCAGGCAGAGATTTTTTTTATAAAGAGTACGCCAAATGAGTCAATTGTAGGTTTAATTTCTTCCACAATATGTGCACTTGATCTCTGAGAAATATTAGCTGTTTGCATTTAACAGTCGAGACACTGGAGTCAGTTAGAAATCACGAAAAATCAGTAAAATACACATATTTCAGCACCGTGTTATGTTTTGGGGATATTGATGGTGTAAATTTATATTCTTTGCACAAGAATTATTATCTTTCAGCATTAAAATGCCATCCTGAACGTGTAGATATCTCTAATAGAAAAATATTTACAGCTAAAAATATTAAAGCATAAAAATGACGTTTTTTAAATACGAAAATTAAATGACGGTGGATTTTCTTCTTTGGAATTCTAAAGAAGATTCTCACAAAATTTAAGCAAAATCTAAAATAAGCTGGCTTTACCGATTAGACGATTTCATATGGAATGACTCAAAACTCTTATGTCTCTGAACCGCATCACTTGCTATATTCGAACTTCGTCAGTGGAATGATATCACACATAGATATATATTTTTTTATTACTGAACAGTAAAAATTACTGTTATTCGAAAACTTTTTTTATTCAAGTCATAAAAACTGAAATGCCTACTTTTTCAGAAACTAAGTGAATCAAACGTGACATTATTCTTTTAATAAACAATCACATGGTGATCAATATATTTAACAATGTGTTAGAACTTTCTACTGTTATTTATTAATATCCTAGTATAAATGTCCAATAAAACGTATACGAACAAAGCCAAAGGAGAAATTACAGGGTGGGCAAAATGTTTGTATATGGTAACTCGGTAACTGTAAGAGATACAAAAAAATGGAAGACACATTCTTGATCTTTTCTTTGAGACAAATTCGCTGGAAAAAACAAAAATTTGCTATCGTCTTCTGTTTTCGAGTTATAAAGAAAAGTTCGATTTTTCGACTTTTAAACACATGACTATTATTTTGGATACTCTTAGTTCACTTTTTAAAAAATGATTTCATTTTTACAAGTACAAATAATTATGGAAATTACAGAAAATTGTTACAATAATATTTTAATATGTTTATTGTATGAATGCTGGCAACTGACTGCCGTTAGATGCAAGGTTAGATAGCTTCTTCCCGTGGGCTGTGCTGAGTCTGCAGTTTGTTTATGATAAGTGGGATGACCACTGATGTAATTCCTCCCCTCGAAGATTTAACTACCGAGGGCAACTAAGGAAGTTGAACGTTTGACAGGTCTGTCTTTTCGGACTGAGGTTCCTTCTTGGGTTTTTGGGGACACCATGTCCTGATCAGTTTTTTGTGGAAGACATAGGCCAGAATTAGAAGTATTAATCCATAAATGATTAATATCCAAACATTTGGACCTTTCAACATTTTTTGGAAAAGTGTATCTGATTGGTTGTGAATTATTTGCGTTTTTATGTCTTGAAGCTCGTCAAGTTCAACATTGTTTAAGTGGAGACTAATATTTGCTTTTGATGTGTTCATGTCCATTTTTAATTCAGGAAAGAATATTGGTTGACTGAAACATATTGATTGTACTGTATTCTCAATTGTTTCGTGCCGGGTGGCTATTTGACAACTAGTCGGAATTTCTTAAGTATGTACCGGTGACTATTTTTAAAATTTCTTCTTGGTGTGTACATCTCAGTTTAGTAGTTTCCTCGAATGGCAGGATACCAATCCATTAGTCAGATTTATCCAATCGTTTGATAATTGATTTGGGTAGATTAATTAGTACTTGTTTACATGTGGATTTTTGCATGTCCAGTAGCTGTATTTCGCAAGAGTGTTATTTCTTAATTTCTTGAGGGTCTGTTTTCTCACATGTAGATTTGAGTGGATACTTCTATACTGGGGTTGCTCAAAAATGCATAGTACAATCCGTTTTTTTGCCAAAAATTTATTTTTTGGGATTTTCGCCTTAAACTGACTCTGGGTCAAGGGTATAAGTGATAATAATTAAATTCTGAAGGATAAGTTATTGGAATATGTAGGATATAAGTAATTTTGTTATTTAAGATATAGCCGTCTATTTTTATAACATTTTTAAGTAATGATATATTGTTTAATGTTAGTTGATGAGGAAATCGTCCTTTTTTAATTTGTTTTTGCAATGATTTCAATTCAGTAAACAAATCTTCTGTATTTATTATACTTGGATGCATAATTTGTAATTTTGAAAAAGACATTGAATTATCAATATGTTGTAGTATGGAATTAACTATCTCATACATTATAATAATTTGATTCATAATATCTTTTATAAATAATGAAGTATCTTTGTGTAATATGTGATCTAAAATTTGATTAATTCTCAATTCCAAAAGTTTTTCATTATATCTTACTTGTTGAATAGTGTCGTTAAATTTTTCTATTAAAGCTACGGAAAGAGAGTTTTGGTTTTTAATAGCTGTGCCTAATTTTATTTGGGTGTCTTGTAATTCCCGAATTAATTGCTCATACTGTTCTCCATCATTTACATCGAGATTCCCTGTTATTGATTTAAAAATTGATTCTAAACCATTTATTAAGCCTCTTTTTATTCTTTGGGGTTGAAGTAATATTTTCCTTAATTTGCCTTCCACTTTTTCTTGAGTAAAGGTAAGAATTTTTAGGTAATTTGAAGTTTCGATCGAATAATCATCATTAGATGAATATATGAGTGACGACTTTTAATTAAAAGTAAAATTTTTGTGACAATCTTTTATTAAAAGTAAAATTTTAATGACAATATTTTATTGTCAATACAATAAATCTCATTTTAATATGTAAAGTTATTTTAGATTTTATATTTGTTTTGTGTATAATTGTCTGTTCTGAAGTAACTTCTTACTTCTTATTTAGTGAACATGTATAAATTGTTTTGATCCCCGTACCTGTCCTATATCATGTAAATGATCTATTGGATGAATAAAGTATTATTATTATTATTATTATTAATCAAGGTTTTCAAATGTGCAGATTGTGATTGCAATTGATTTAATTCAGTTATTATTGGACTAAGATCATAATAATGTATTAAGGTATGTGTATATTTTACAAATTTGGTTGTCCCTAATTTTAAAAAACCATTCCTAGATTTATTTTCTAAGTTTTGTAGGGATATTTTTTTCTGAGGTTCCGAGAATTTCCAACAATCTGTTTTAAATATTATTGTTTGAATTTAAAAGTCTTTTTAAGGGGGCGTTTAAGGTTGTCCATGTAAACCTTATCTTGTTTATTGGTTGAAACCGTTTTCATTTTACAATTAACTTTGTTTATTTCGGTGGATTTACCAAATTTATTCGCATTTTTCTGGCGGATGTGTTTTTTTACATAAACCTTTTGTTTTGGCTGAAAAATTTCAGGGTTGTCTTGTTTCCTCTCTCTATTACCTTTTCTTTATTTTGAATAAGATCTGAATTTATTTTTGAATATAACAATTTAGATCTATCTTTCTGCTCATTTACGTAATCGTTAAGTAAAATTTATTCAATTTGGATGTCAAATGGGTTATTGTCACTTATGTGTCTATTAACTACGTCTGTGGTTTTCATTTTAATTGTCGAATGTATCGAATGATTGTAAGCAAAGATAGCGTACGTCATTTTCATTTTAATAGGCGTTTTTAGAAAGCCTTGGGTATTAAGTAGGCGAATATGTTCACTAATTGTCGAGTGAAACCTTTCGATTACACAATTTGATTGAGGGTGATTCGGTGAACAAAAATGTACTTTGACCTTATGCAAACCTAAAAGTTCCAAAAATTAGACAATTTTTAAATTCGGTCCCGTTGTCAACGATGATTTGTTTTGGGAATACCGTGATGATAGAAAAATTGTAATAGATTATTTGCTATTGCTGTACCCGCTAATGTTGATATGAGATACGCTTGTGCATACTTTGAAAAACTATCGATAATTGTTAAAAAGTTGGTTTGCTCAAATGTAAATGTGTCTAAGTGAATAATTTCAAACGGTTTTGTCGCGGTTGGAGTAACGTTCATTTCGACGCGTCCGGAATTTCGTTCATATTTACTCTGCTGATAAATATCGCAGTCATTGATAAAGGTTTGAATAGCATTTTTGACATTTGGTCAATAATATTTATTTTTAATTCTTTGATACGTTTCGTCGATTCCACGGTGATTCGATTCATGATAAATTCTTGTGATATCTTCGATATCATCTTTGTTCGTAACATCAACTAGTTTTTTAGTACACCGTTTAATTTTGATTGATGGCCACTTAAAATATTTTTGAAGAACAGCTGAAAAAGGTTCATAGATTTCGGGTTTTTCAAAGTATATATAATATTGTATATCTGGAGAGACATAGTTTTTAAGAAATCTATGATATCTTGTTCGAAATTGTTTTCCGAAATTTGGACGGTCATACATTTTTTCTTCTCAAATAAAATTGTAATTTTAGGTCTACTCGAGGAATGTAGTACAGAACTTAAAATGATTTGATTTTGACCAAAATTTACAGAACAGTCTGATACAGGAATATTTACAATTGCAACTTGTTCCGAATTGGAGTGTATAATGAGATCGTCATCGTTTTGTTCTTGTGGGATGTCATTGCTTATGGTATGGTCATCAGGTTGGACTTGCATAGACATATTATCAATTTCGGAATTACGCGATAAGTCTTGTACGGGTGATATTTCTTGAATAAATTGATCAAGTTCGAGGTTTTCGGATTGATTTTCATTATTTGATATATTTTGAATTATTCTTTTAATTTCGTCCGACACTGGATTGGTTTCTTTAGTATGAATTTCATTATCTGTTCGTACCTGATGTATTATTTCGCTACTAATATTTAGAAGCATATTTTCTTGAGAAAACATGTCTGAAAATTCCTTGCATAAATTAGAAATTTTTGATTTTTTTTTCAGAATTTAAATGATCAGTTTGAATTTTTGATAAATCCAAACTATACTTTGAACAGTCATCAAAATTATTAAAATCAACCTGTTTGACAAATTGCCTGTCGAATTTTTCGACTTCGATAGTTTCAGAAAAATTTAAAGTTACCGTTTTTGTTGTGTTGTTTAATACAACAGTTAAAGCTTCTCCGTTTTTGGCAATTGCAACAAATTCAGGAATTTCGCCGTTATGAAATTTTTGGTGGGGGTTTATTATTTCCTCATCCGAAATGGACGTTTTAATTTTAATTACTTGCTTCGAACTGGGTAAAAATGATACCGAGTTTAAATCACTTTGGGTTTTATGGTACAATAGTTTTATTTTAGTATACGTGGTAATCAAATAACCTTTGTTAAAATCTAGAGTTGCCTGCAAAATTTTTAAATTATCTAAGCCAATCAAGTCATTGGTAATATTATGAAATTTAAATAAAAATAATTTGAAATTTTGTTGTTTTGGCAAATTAAATATAGTAGATGCAAGTATAGAGGCACTATATTTTTGCGCAGATGGTAGAAAAACAGTTGAAACAATAAAAGGATCATTTATAATTGAATTTGGAAATAGTTTTTGTGCTATATCGGGATCAACAAATGATTTCTTTGAACCTGTGTCAATTAATATTTTAAGTTTATGTTCAAGAAATACAGCATATGATAGTTCACTTGATTTAAATGTATTAAATGAAATAATTTGTGGATCTAACTCGGGTTGTCTGAATGAGGCGATTTGTGAAAATTTTCATTTGAGTCAGTAACTACTGGGTTCATATTTTCATATTAATCATAATCGAAATAATCAATAAATTCCTCATTTTGACAATCATAGTCTATTATTGATTGATTAGTTTCATATTGACCTGGTTGATTTAATACCATATTAAATAATTCCTCAGAGATAAAGTTTCTCTGTGGTTGTTGTTGTTGTTGTTGTTGGTAATGCAAAGTTGAAGGGCCTTGCTGATATTGATTTGTTATATTTCTAATAGATACACTCATAGGTGTAGTTTTCGGCAAATTATTATTATTATTTGGATTTGGTTTAAAAGCATTTTGCTGAGACTCTTTAAATACTTGCGAATTTGTGAAAAATCGCTGTTGTTGATTGTTTATTCTTGGTTGCATTTGAATTGGTTGAGATGGGAAAGAATTTCGATTAAAATTTTGAGGTCTTTAAAAATTCTGTGGGTAATTACTAAATTGCATTCTTCGAAGAGTTTCAACAAATCGTTGATTTATTTATGATTTATTTTGCATCATATAATTATTTTTTACAAAATTTCTATTAGTATACTAATAGAAATTTTGTAAAAAATTATGAATATTTTCTTCTTGAATAACTTGTTGCATAGCCTCACAAAGAGTTTATGGTTTCATACAGCGAATTGTTGTGCTTAATGGTTCTTTAAGCCCAGATAAAAGTGTTCTTAATGCCAATTTATTATAAAGATCTCGCTTTAAAATCTTTGATTCCTCAGTAATTTCATGTTAGCTAATTTCTAATTAATGTAAACTTTAAGCCGTCTCAAGTGGAAACGTTCTGTATATTCACTACTACTTTTGCGTTGCCACTTAATTTTGAGACTAGAGAATTCAACAAATAAGTATTTTGAAAATCATTTGGATTTTGATGGTTATAAAAATTTACAATTAATGATTCACTAATAGATAAATATCTATTTAATTCGTTAGGATCGCCATTAAAACTTGGTACACAATTAAGATATTGAGGCTTAAATTGCGACATTTTTAATTGGTTTGTGCTTTGATTTAAACTTGAAATATTTTGTAAATTTCTTTGGGAAGCTTGAGGTTTGTTTGGGAAATTTGGTGAGTCAGTTGAAGTGTTTGCTAATCTCAAATTTCCGGGAATTTCACTTAAATTTTCCACAGACATGGATTGTACTTACAATAAATAAAAAGCAACTTTAAACATCCTCCTATAAGGTAAACGTCTGGTTCAACGATTTTGTTTTCGCCAGGTCCATGTTCTTTGCAAAATTGGACAATTTTTGTTCCAATTCTCGATGAATATTTGCTACTGTAGGCTATGCACAGGTGAGCGATAGACGGGGTTTCTTGATGTTTGAAGAGCCACTCTGTCACAAAATTATCAGTCAACAAAAATCATCAAAGATCGTTTTATTTTCGGTTAATTGTTGAAAAAAAAACTGCACGTTCGATACGTATAGTCCCGAAAAATCCGTTCCGACTGCGCCACTTTTATTTTGGATACACTTTGTTTACTTTTTAAAAATGATTTTATTTTTAGAAGTACAAATAATTATGGAAATTATAGAAAATTGTTACAATAATATATGTTTACTGTATAAATAAATGCTGTCGTTAGATGCAAGGTTAGATAGCTTCTTCCCGTGGGCTGGGCTGAGTCTGCAGTTTGTTTATGATTAGTGGGATGACCACTGATGTAATTCATGTCAATATGTTGGATGTTTGTAAAGTTATGAAAAAACAACTTTTACATTCTTGAGGTATTTTTTTCTGTATAATACAGTGACGTCGAGAAAATTAAAAAAAAAGTGCAATTTCGAGTTATGGCATAACGTTGTATTTTTTTAAATGGAAATCATAGTTGACTATGGTTTATTTAAGAGGCAAATTTTTATTCTTTAAAACTATGTATCATATGTGGGGTCGCTTTTGATGTGTAAGTGTTTAATAGCGAAAATAATTTTTTTAGTAGATTACTTTTTGCGATTTTTTATATTTATTCCTAGTAGGCGTGTGTCATCTACGACAGTGTGTATCCGTTTGTCAGTAAATTGCATATTAATAATTTTGTTTCCGTCATAATTGCATACCATTTAATCGTAAAAGTAAGGATCTCTCACGAAAATTACGAGAAATATGATATGCTAGAATGCTTTGTTCAAAGTAATAATAATGAGGTACTTAACGCTCTGAAAAAACTAAAACGTAAGTCGACCGGGCCTGATGGTGTTCCTGCATTTTTAGTAAAATACTGTGCTAGTATTTTTGCACACCCGCTTACGTTTTTATTTAATCTGTGTTACAAACTGTTGCCTCCCTGAAATCTGGAAATGTTCAAAAGTGTGTCCGGTTTTTAAGAAGGGTGATAAACATATTAGCAACTTTAGACCAATATCTGTCATATGTAATTTTTCAAAGGCCCTTGAAATTTTACTCCATGATAACATTTACTATAGCGTTAGCAACCAAATATCGGTGTACCAACATGGTTTTATGAAAGAACGTTCTACCACCTCTAATCTGTTATGCATAACCCAGTCTATTTCTGAAGCTATTGATCAAAGCAGGCAACTTGACGTAATATATACATCTCTCTCGGAAGCATTCGACCGACTGGATCACTCCATACTGCTAAACAAAATGTCTGTTTCTGGTTTTTCGCCGTGTCTGTTATTATTTTGTCATGCTTATCTTTCGGATAGAAGGAAATATGTTGCGTATAATGGTTTCCAGTCTGTCGAATATATTGCTACATCCGGAGTCCCACAGGGTCAATTCTCGGTCCCCTGTTCAACATATTCATTAACGATATTGTGAATGTCATTGATGTGTTCTGTCTACTTTACGCTGATGATGTCAAAATTTTTAAAGTAATTTCTTGTTTGGAGGAATGCGTTTATCTGCAAAACAGCCTTTCAAACTTATTTAATTGGTTCGTTGAAAACAACTTAAATCTGAATGTGTCTAAGTGTAACGTTATGACCTACACAACTAAATCCGAGGCTGTTATGTTTAATTACAGTATTGACAACGCAGTCCTTCAACGACCTTCTACTCTTGCTGACCTTGGCGTAATATCGATGGCGAACTTTCACTTATACCTCATAAATAATTTAGTGACTCAATCTCCTTCCTAATTAGAACTAGCAGAGACTTCTCGAATATCAGTACACTTAAAACTTTATACTTTGTTTTCGTTAGGTCTAAACTTGAATATATGTGTCTCTTGTTTGGAACCCTCACTACAGAAATCAAGTAGACTCTTTGGAGAAAGTGCAAAGACGGTTCTTAAAACTATTATGGCTTAAGTCTGAGGGAGCATACCCGTCTATCGGTGTTTCCCAACAAGAAATGTTGACTTAGTTTTCCATGACATCTCTTGAAAATAGACGCGAATATTTTTCTTAAATATTTCTATATAAAATCTTACATAATCAAATTGACTGCCAAGAATTATTAGGGAAATTAAATTTTCATGTGCCTACTGTGAATTTTCGGAGAACACAAACTTTTTACCTCTCATTTTCGCACTCTAATATTCTTAGATTCTCTCCTCTATTTACTATGTGCAACAATTACAACAACAACTGTGGGCAGTTTGATATTTTATTAAAAAAATAATTTTATTAAAAAATATTATAATAACTAAGTCTTTGTTTCTCTTTTTTCTTTTTCCGTCTTAAACTGTCTAAAATTATTTTATTGTTATTTTTATACAATGTTTTATTGTTATTTTTATACAATGTTTTTTTTTCTTTTTAAGTATCTTTTCTATATTATACAATACATGTATTTTTTGTTTTGTGTATTTTCCTGCTCTAGAAATGGGTTTACCTGTTGAGCAGTATATGCAAATAAATAAATAAATAAATAAATAAATAAATAATTGTGATATTGCATCCGAAATATATTTCAATCGCTATCCAGAAAGAAGACAACATAATAAAGCTATTTTTAAGAGATTAAAAGAAAATCTCATTATTTGTAGGTCTTTCAACGTTTTCAACAATTTATCTCAAAAAAGTAGATTGAGAATGTCTTCCATTTTTTTGTATCTCTTACAGATACCGAATTACCTTACACAAACATCGAAATTTGCCCACCCTTTACATAAAAAGAGTAAATAATTATTTGCAACTTTGTTGTGATTCTATAAATTTATGTTCTATTATACAGGGCTTTTCCTAAGTAGGTAATAATTTAAGAAGTATTCCTCGAGATATTTGATGTAGAAATGTTTATATAAATATGTTTCAAAAAACGCAATAATTGCCCAGATACAGAGTGTTGAGAATATCTTAATGAAACAACATTTATTGGAATGTTGACTCTTTATATGGAGATATTGATATAAAATTTAATAATCAAAGTGGCGGCAAAATCGATGGAATCAGTGAACAAAATACATAGATCACTTCGCCCCTTATTCCCAGAATTGCCTGGTATAAGTCAAAAATAAGGAAAAATAGTGAACACATTACTAATGGTGGTGACTGGATATGAGATGAAAACATTGTCTGCTATTTTGAACTCTTAAGAGCGCTCCGGAGTCACCAGGCAACCCAGCCTACACCTAACCCAATGAATCTCGTAAATATAAATTTATGCAAAAACGACAGAACTTCCTACATTTTACATCATTGCCATGTGGAGAGATTATTTTAAAATCAAAATTACATTTCATAAGAAGGTAATTTTGTATTTGGCTGAAAATAGGGGTATTGAAAATTACGTTCTTATGAAATGTAATTTCCTCAATCCACTTCTGCAGAAACAGTGCAATCATAGATTAGCGATTACTCCAATTTGGTGTGTGGATCTAACTTGTAAAGTGTGCGATCTAGGGCCTTCATATATATGTAAAACTACCGTAAGTAAACATGTGGCGTCGAAAAAACCCATGCCTTAATTGGGAGAGAAAAACAGAGAAATTTAAACATGGACATGGTGAAGTTTATGACGGGTTGTAACAGTCCGTGGACGCAGTTGGACAACCCACTGTTTCGAGAACTTATATAAAACTGTGTTGAGGGACGATATACGGGAGTGCAAGTTCCTACCTCATTTACATTGAGAAAAGTGTATTTACTCCAAATAGCTGATCGTATAATTTGCCAGATTCACCCAGAATTTGTGTGCAAGCACATTTTGGTCAGTGTAGGTGAGGCATGCAACACAAGGACATTTGTTAGCTTCCAAAGTTTTACACCGCACAAATGCAGATAGTGTTTCTATTCTTATGGAGAATTTAAAATTATTATGGGGAGTAATAATGAAAATATATTTTTATTATTTATAATAGACGCCGCAGCGTATATGAAAGTGGCTAGGCAAATACTTCAACAGACATTTAGCCGTTTTCGTGTAACTTGCCTACCACATGTACATTTTTGTAATCTGTGCCTTTAAAAAAAATTACTAAAAATGCTAGTGTTAGTATAACACCAACAAACTTTCAGCCCTTTTCAAACAACATGGAACTATTTTATATCTGCACCTTTGTGCGGCATCCAACCCTCTTCAAGCAAACCATAAAGGCGTTTACAAGCTCGCTTACAAGGTAAGATACTGTCTCATTATAAATGAAAAATTGTGTGAAGGAAACTTGTATTCGCCTCTGTTATTTACGTCATGCAGCCCGAAACTCCTGTAATGACTATATATCAACAAATTAAAATTTTAATCATTGCATGGAGAATAAAATAGCAGAACATTTTACAAAAAAAGTTTTTCATAAATCAAAAAATATTTATTTTCTTATCGGACATAAGCTAAATAATATTTATTATATTTCAGGGACTATTTATAGAAACAGATAAATTGAGACTCTTCTTCTAAATCGCTAAAATAAATTTTTATTTCGTGCGTGGATACACGGTATATAAACTAAACGTTGAACGGGTATTTGACGGTTTTAAGAGCAGGAGGATTTATTACAGATAGCATTTTCCTCATAAATCACTATATATATTGTTCTCTTAGTGGACACACTGTATATTTTTTGTAACTCAAATGTTAAATTAATCTTGTTTAAGCTAGGGCACATTAGACGGAGACTCCAATTTGTATATTTATATATTAAATATTTATTATGATGTCAACCATTAAAAGAAGCGTCCTTTTTGTACCTAAATCCTTTTCATACTTTTTTACATATTTCTTTTATTCTGTGTGCCTTGTCCAAGGCTTTACTAAACCCATCAGTCGTATAATCTAAAGGGGTTGAAATGAGAGGATATTTTTTTGAGTATTTCAAAGCTGATTTTACTTGTGTGTGAATGACTAAAATATTCTTGTTTCAAAAACATGGTTTGTCAATTGTTAACAACTCACAAAATTGTACTAAACATAAATAGTTATTAAATAACACAACTCAAAAGTATAACTAACATCCAGGGGGTGCTCTGTAAGTCGTGTGCCAAACTGAAAGTGGCATATTTAATTATGTTAATATGAGCACGATTTTCACTCACTAGTTAGCCAAAGCATTTATATTACTGCATGTACGAATAATTGTAGAAATATCTTCTTGTATTAAATAAATGCAGTGCTTCAATTTTACGTTATCATTATTTATTTTGCTTCCTATCTCTCAAGTTCAGTTATTTTCGGTATAAAAGAGACTGTGTCTGTATCGCAAATAGCAGCCGCAGTTCTTGCGACAGATCTTTCTCATTTAATATGCGTATCTTAGAGGTCAAGGAAAATGACGAGATTGTTGATCAGCAATGTAAGTCTGCTGGGGTTTTTAAGACGTTAACTTTTCATGATACTGATTAAAATTAATTTGTTTTAAACCGTTTCTAGGATCTAAAAATTTTGTAGTCTTGCATAGTCGCTAGTTTAGTTGATTTGGCATTAGCTATAACATTATTTGCACATAAAAGATATCTAATATTCAGCTTACGAGAAATATTGTTAATATACAGGACAAAACAGTGGTGGTCCACTGGGCAACACCAATCTGTGTAAGAAAACTTTATTTGTAGACCTTAACATATTGTTACCTATTAGAAAAATAAATTTTACTTTTTTATTTATTTAATTACGTATCCAATAGGCAGAAGTCTAATTACAATACAACATTACTTACGTAACAACTAAAGTACGAATATATAATACAAAATTGTAAAAATACATACAAACAAAACACAAATATTCACACGCATAACATATACACATATACATACATATAATACATATATGCATACATATCAATACTAAATATTGATAGTTTTTATTTGCTCTAGATTACAAAAAAATATATCAATGCTGTCCTCCACACTTTGACAGGTAATGATTATTTTATGAATAGGAGATGTTTCAAGAATATTTGTTCGTGCTGTAGGAATAGCAAAGACGATATGGTGCTGAGATGAAACTCTAGGAACTATAAAAGTTATTTCAATAAAGTTCAATATTATTTTTATTACCGACAATGAAAAAAGAAAAGAAATGTATATATATATATATATATATATATATATATATATATATATATATATATATATATATATATATATATATATATATATATATATATATATATATATATATATATATATATATATATATATATATATATATATATATATATATATATATATATATATATATATATATATATATATATATATATATACAGGGTATCCCAAAATTAATTCCCCCAGCTGCCGGGGTCAGACTCTATGACCAAAAATAAGTCGAAAATCACTTATGTCAAAATTTCGAAAAGTTACTCCTTACGAAATTATGGCCATCTTAAAGATCGCAATGGAGGTATTTTTGCAAATCAATTTTTGAAATAGGTATCCAGGTAAAGATAGTTTATTAATTTAAAACAAGTGACATCTACACATAATAAAATTAAAATACTTAAATTTACAAAGGCAAATGTTCGAAATGGTCGCCATTTTGTTCTATGCATGCATGCAATAGGCGAAGAAAACTGTTTTCAAGACGGCCTAATGTTTCGTTTGTAATTTGATTTAAAGCTCCATAAATCCGAACAATAACGTCATCTTCATTATTCGGTAGGACTTTGTATACCGCATTTTTCAAGTAACCCCAAAGCCAATCGTCTATTGGGTTGAGATCGGGGGACCTAGGTGGCCAAGAAGTAGGTCCACCGCGACCGATCCTTTTATTGGGAAATCGCCGAATTAATATCTCTCGAACATTTCGAGAATAATGAGCAGGCGCTCCATCATGTTGATACACAATACTGTGACGTTGCAATAAAGGAATATCTTCCAAAAAGTAGGTAATATGTTTTCGCAAAAATTTGCGTAATTATCTGCGTTTAATATCCTAGGCAGAAAATGTGGTTCAATTATGTCATGGCCCAACAGATCAATCCACATATTTACACTCAAGGGCACTTGCTTATGTGATTCTCTAATTTGATGTGGATTTTCGTAATTCCAGATATGCAAGTTGTGCTGGTTAAACACCCCTTGCTGATTAAAATTGGACTCATCACTCCACAACACTTGCTTAAAAAGGTCATCATTTGTATCTAAGCAATTTAAAAACCATCTGGAGAATTGTAAGCGCAACTCACTATCGCCAGGATGCAATTTTTTAACCGGCTGTAAGTGATAAGGATGCAGATTTTCTCTTTGCATGAATCTGTGAATAGTACTACGACGATGGTGACGACTGGCTTCCAAGATCCTGGTACTTTCCGACAGATCTTCTTCAATGTCGTGGAGTAATTGCTCTTCCTATTGCCATGTTAGCTGTCTAGGACGACCAGCATGATTCATGTTAGGAGCCAAACATCCAGTTTCAAGTAGACGAACTTCAACAGCACTTATTGTTTTATGATCTGGGTGACGCCTAGTAGGAAAACGGTGGCGGTACAGACGCTCTGCGACATGAGCATTATTATTACAAATTCCAAATAGTTTAATCATATCGAAATATTCTTGATTGCTGTACCTTCTGGGCATTATAATAAGTATGAAAACTTAATTGTTTACCGTTGTACGTCAGTTTAAATTTGAAATATTTTATTGACATTGACAGAAAATGTCGTATTTTGCCTTCATCAAGGGTGACTTGATTATAAACTATCTTTACCTGGATACCTATTTCAAAAATTGATTTGCAAAAATACCTTCATTGCGATCTTTAAGATGGCCATAATTTCGTAAGGAGTAACTTTTCGAAATTTTGACATAAGTGATTTTCAACTTATTTTTGGTCATAGAGTCTAACCCCGGTGGCTGGGGAATTAGTTTTGGGACACCCTGTATATATATATATATATACATATATATATATATATATATATATATATATACATATATATATATACATATATATATATACATATATATATATATATATATATATATATATATATATATATATATATATATATATATATATATATATATATATTCAGAGAAGGAAATTAGACGATTGTCTATGTTAAAAACAAATATTTTTAATTTTCAAACGGGGATTGCAGTCATGTGACAGGTAATAAAAGAAAAACTCTTTTTTCTGTTCAAGCTTTCGAAGCTTTTATTATTTCTTCATCAGGAACTCTACAATAAATTATAATTAATTAATCGAAGTTATTAAAAAGTAAAAAGTACTTACGAAAGTGAGGTTAAAGTTAAAGTTGTATTCATTGAGAACTATAAATTCTTGACGAATTGTACAAAAAACACTAATAATTGATTGTTGGTAATGTGATACCACTACTGTGTAAAATTAACAACATTATGAATGAATGACTATGGATCAATATTCATTTAAATTCTTAGAATTATAATAGACATCATGTGTATTTTTATGAAGTAAAAAAACAAAAAGAACTTGGATATAAAAACTTGTTAGAGTGAAACAAAAGAACAATGACAGTAGATGCCAACAACTAGATGTCTTATATTTAGGGACATTAATTATTATCTCCATTTTTGGATGATGTGATGTAGGATTGAAAAATGAACATTTTTTTGTAGGTACATTCCTATGGCTATTTGTGCCTATTTTCAATTTATTGAAATATAACTGCAAAATTCAGCAATAAAAATTAAAAATGAAGGTTTTTCTCAAATAATTCAATTGAAGGTATTATAATAAGCGTGTTACATGATGCCCATAATAACGTCACACCAACAACAATCCAAAATTTGAAGGAAGGATAATAATGCTTTTAGAAGTATCACTCCAGCAATTTTATGAACAGTAGAAAGCTCATTCTAAAGACGCATAGAAATGTGTCTCAATCAAAATGGGTAACATGTGGAGCACTTTTTATAATATCTTCTCTTGAATTAGAAAAAAAAAATTTTTTATTGCTGAACATTGCAGTTATTGTTCAATAAATTGAAAATGGTTACAAATAGCAATAGGGATGCACGTACCGAAAATGTTCGCTTTTTAATTCTACATCACATCGCTGAAAGATATACAGGATGTTCTATTTGAAAAAATTGAGAAAATTTAGTTCAAATAGTTGTAGATTTAAAAATTATTGTTGGCCAACTTGTATACTCCCAGGAAGTAAAAATGGCTGAGTGTCATCACACGGATGTCTTATAACTGGTAACAACATATTTTTTCTTAAAATCGATAATTGTGAATGTAGTGATTTTTTTAATATACACGTGTAAATGGTATAATTTCAACGAAAAAAAAATCATTACATCCAAGTGGTTGGGAGAGAGTCAAAAATGATATAGAAATGGAAGGTGACCACAGAGGTTTCAAAAAATTTTCTGATATACATGGCATTCCACTTAAGAAAATGTTAGATGACCACGTAGAATTGTCTTGGCTCACCCTGTATGTTCGAAAATAATTTCCAGTTATAGACTTCATGGCCTAGTTTATTTATGTTTTTAAATCAAGTTTCTAGCTATCATAGAACTCGACATATCGAAGTCAGACGCACTATTGCCCCACCCTATATAATGAGGGTAAAGTAAATAGAAATGATGGTGTTTTAGTATATATAAATATTCATATAAATTATGGATACACAATTGAATCAATTTCAGAAATAAATGCTGTGAAATTAAATATTTCAATTGTAAATAAAAAATTAATATAAGCGCGTTATATAGACCACCCAGTACATGTCCGTATAAATTTAATATTATTAAATTATTTAGATAATGAATAAAAAGTAGATAAAAATATTTTAGTAGGAGACATAAATATAAACCTGCATTCGGACAGTGACTTTACACAAGATTATTTAAATATCTTAAATTTCAATGGTTTCATTTCGTGCATTAATATACATACTAGAAAAAATCATGCTTAGATCACTTCTTCATAAAAACCAACATGGACGACATTTTTTCCTATTATTTATAAACAAAATATAACCGATCATTACCCAATAGTAATTTTAATTAAAAATGCAACGCTAAATGAGAAAATAGTTCAGCAAATTAATTATAAAAAAATCATTAATTACTCAAAATTAAAAGAAGACCTAAAAAATGAGAACTGGTATGAAATATATAACAATTAGGATTTAGATTTAATTACAGACATATTATAATAAATAACCAACCATACATAACCAACTATATAAGGCTCCTTGGCAAAATTCACAATTTGATTTCTGTTGTCTGATGATATAAATAAGATGATCAAATTTCTATTTCTGCTCCTTCTCATATCAGTCCTTCCATTTTATGTTCTGGTTTTTGGATTTTTCCTATGAGTAAATGAGCATTCTATTAGTCAACACCTCCCTCAATGTCAGTTCCCATTTTATTTCTACGTTTAAATTCGTTCTTAATCAATTATCAAACCCACGATGTACAGTTTTGTTGAAATCTCACAACGTCCTGTTCAGTTTTCTATTTACTTCATCACTACACTGGTTTGTTTCTTTAACTTTGATGAAAATTCTGTAATATGCCAAAGTCCAAAAATTTAAACCATAGATATAGCTCATCTATAAGTCTAATGTGATGGCAGATGTCAAAGCAATAAAATTTTATAATTACTAAGATATTCGACAACACACAGCGGGTTCTAAATAATTCATTATTCACAACTTGTTGAACTTTAACAAGACGATAAATATATGATTTTACTTTCTTAAAGCATCTACGTAGTGGTAGTAAAATAGCAGCTTCCTTAGGAATACCAATTAAATTTTATAACCTGATTTTATATCAAAAATAATGATAAAACCCAGATGGAACTACCGTTCTTTACGGAACAAAAAGAGGTTTACATAATAGTTTTTGTTTTATTCGTCATAAAATTATTACTATACAGTTAACTGACTAACTTTTATAATTTTTATGTCACAATCATAAATTATTTTAATTACAAATCGTACCATTTTAAAATCTAAATATGACGCTCTGGTATATCCACTGATAATCCTCTGACAAATTCCTTCGAATATCTGGAGTGCCTCAAGGTTCAATACTAGGACCTATTTCCTTTATAATATTCATCGATAACATTGTGTCAAATTTAAACATGCGCTTCTTCTTATATGCTGACGATTTAAAGGTATTTTGTGATGTATCATCTATATTAAATTGCAAACGTCTTCAAAATGCATTGAATGTGATTATCGTATGGTGCATTCAAAATAATTTATCCTTAAATCCAATAAAATGTAATGCTATGACATTTTCAAGGAAAATTAACCAAATAGAATTCGATTACAAGCTGGATGATATTACGCTGGAAAGTCCTGATTACATAAATAGATCTTGGAATTATTTTCGACTCTAAATTGTCGTTCACCAAACATATTGAAACATCCACTGCACCTGCCTATAAAAGCCTGCTGTATAAAATTCTGAGAAATCATCAATGAAAAGTTTTCCAATTGTTTCAAATGTATGTTCAAATTGAAACGGTAATAATAATTTGATTGTCGTGATAAAGGTTAGACTAATATACAGTAATATTTTTTTCCTATTTTTTATTTTTTCGTGTTTAAAATATATTTGCCTATAATAAAATGTAGATAGGCTTGTATAATAAAAATGTATTTATATTAAATATATTTTATTTCACTTGACATTGTACACCAGTTTTAAATCAGTCCGAAGTGCAATTATTGTAAAGTATATTCATTTGTATTTGTTTTAAAAAAAAAAAAAAAAAACGGAAAATAAATAATTAAGAAATATGTCTTTTAAACGAGGATATTTCTTTTGCTAGTAAAGCTAAAGCGGATGTTTTTTCCAAGAATGATTTGTTCTTCGAGAGCACACACAAACAAGTGAAATTCAGCCTTCAAATGGACAAAAAATGCCTCTCAATGCACACCCCCTAGATCACATGATTGATAGACAGACTAAAGCATGAAATAGAACGAAAATAAAATATATATGGAAAAAACGTGTTTCGTAGAATGGATTATATGAACGATTTTTGAAACAAAAAAAGACATTTACATACAGCGTTTATTACTAGTATAAACAATGGAATATCGTTAGTGTATGCCTCTATAGCTCAGAATAATAATTATT
>JANEYF010004173.1:170000-172500 GCA_029963845.1 Rhamnusium bicolor
TTTTTATTGAGGTTATTTTGTTGTTCTTTATATTATTTTTTTAAGTTGTTTAATGTTTTCCATAAGTGTTGTTTGTCATTTCTGTTCTGTTCGATTTTAGTCTTATAATAATTTATTTTAGTTTTGTGGATAAATTTAACACGTTCGCTGCGTTACCTGATATTTGCGGTTTGCTATGGGAGCGATACGGGTCTATAGAATCCCGTAGTCGTACGCGTCATCTAGCTATACGGGTTACATAAGTCCCGTACCTGTTTAATAAAAAAGTAACCTCTATTGGGGACATCTATCAGTCAATGGCAAAATTAGTTTTAGAAATCTATACACAAACATTTGTTTGTTATTGGGCTGATAGCCCGGGATACATTTAACCCGTATCGCCAGGACAGGAACAATAAAAAGATTAATTATTTACACACAAATATATTAGTAAAATATCTTTATTATTATAAATAATACTTATTACGGAAAATAAATCAAGAGTAGTATTTAGAGAACATACAAATTCATGAAAATAACGTGCTTATATAATATAATTATTAATTTTTTTTAATTTTCGTGGCTTACATTGAAACAGGCTAAACAATATGCGGGTTTGCGGTTTTTATTTACGAAGCCAGCCTGTTCGTTAAAAACAACCCCGATACTTTTCAACTTCATAACAGTGTACACAATTATGATATGAGATCTGCAAATGATGTATATATAAGAAACTTCAGACTTTCTCTTTACAAAAAAATTTCACATTATGCCTGCAGTGCAGTGTTCAATAAGTTACTAGATCACATAAAAAATGTTAACAGCTTAACCAAATTTAAAAAGGAAATTCGCTCCTTCCTATTTACTCAGTGCTTTTATTCCTTAAAAGAATTGTTAGATTTTAATATGTAATTTGTTTTATTGTTTATACAATTCCTGTAATGTTGTACTGTTACTGTACTTGTGACGTTTCATATCCTATTCTGTAAGGCTTACACGAATAAAGTTATTATTATTATTATTATTAATACTAAAGAAATCAGTCAACCAGGCGATACGGGAAAAACCCCGTACCGCCAGATTGAATGATTTAGATCTAAATGAGCGGTACGGGGCACATTGAACCCGTATTGTTTTATAAGACAAATTGCTTCTATGTACTGTATCAAACGAAAAGCTATGAGTTTTTTTAAATGTTAATATATAAGAAAAATATCTTGCTCGCCATATATGAGCTAAATGTGTCTAGCCAGTTGCCGCCAGCAACCATAGTGCGATACGGGGCACATATGTCCCGTATCGCAGTGAACGAGTTAACTAGCATTTTTTTTAATTTTCGTATTCTAATTTTGTGGATTGTGTGGATTTCTTTTTGTATTTAGATAGAGTTTATTCCTATGATTAATGGATTTACCAGTCCATTTGTAATCCACTCTTTTCTCTTTATATTACTACATTTATTTTTTTTTTGTATTTGTGGATAGGATGATAGAATCATTTAAAATGTTTATGATTCTGTCGACGAATTAAATTACTACGAGGTGACTGTCTGCCTGTATCTCTTCTAAAACATGTTTGTGCAAAGAAAAATTGAGCTAGTTTTGTCATATAAATTTATTAATTGCGCTTTTCCTTACAGCGACGACATTTTACTTTTATCAGATGACAGTTGTTTGACACTATTAAATCAAAAATTCATAAAATTTATGACGTAATTTTAAATTATTTCAATACGTTTATTAGGCAATGAATTATGGTAACTTTATTTTACAGCAATCATTTATGATCACGGTATATGTGATTATATTATACATTTGGAGAATTTTTTAACATCCATCTATTTCCGCTACAAAGCTCATCAGTGCTTATGTAAGCACTGGCATCCCTAACCTCGACATTTTTGTCGACACCTCACTTTGTCGTTAGGTATGCATCTTTAACATGTGTAATGGTCCATTTTAGGAATAATTAATTTGGATCACTTGCGTCGTAAATTAAATAAAATGTTTCAAATCATACATTAAATTTCAAATTTGATTAGAATAATATTGTTAAACATTACTGTATTACCCCTGTAGCGTAGCGCTACTGGACTACTAGATTATACCCGATGTTTTCGTAATCAGTGTGCGCGTTTGTAACACTATGTTTTTCGGGCAGTGTTTCTGGGACGGAAAGCGAAGATGCTCGGGAGCTATGGTCCAGTGTGGATCACTGGTTCCAATTTACGTTCACTTAGTTTAGTTTTGTCATCTTACCTTAGGAGACAATGCTGAGCCACTGGGCAGTGTAGACGTGTGCGTTGAGTTTGGTATGTTATCTGGCTTTATTTTGACGAAAAGTGAATGTGTTGTCTTATCTAAGTACGTGGAAGGCAAGTTGGAGTCGCAGTAGATGATGGAGATACGTTATCTTGCAATTTTGTTGTGGTTGAAATGATCGATTGCCTGGAAGCTTTCTGAAATCTTGTAAGAGATTAACTGATATGCACGCTGTGCCCCCACCTGCTGGTAAAGTCATC